>JBAMJV010005741.1:0-69066 GCA_037951105.1 Echinarachnius parma
ACTAAGTCCCTTTAAGTTTATTTTAATCTCCAATAGTTGCAAATATTTACTGAATACTAAAGTCATAATACATCAGCTCAATCATTTGTCACGGAATAATACCAGATTCGAATAACATCATGAACTTAGCTACACCATAATATAGTATTTGGTACATAATCATGACAATAGCGGGTGTGAACATGAATTTCATGGAAAATGCGCTTTACAAATGCAATGCTTGATACTTGATGAGGTAATCCCTTGATGCAGCTGCAAAGCTATAATTAGTAATGCTTTGTAGCTTCTAATCGATTTCTATCTATAGTACTATGATTATTCTTTATTAAGAATCACTTTAAAGTAATATGTTACTCAGTAATAGGTCAAACGTAAGAAAGCATTAATGAACCATTAATCTGTCTATCTAATCAGCCATGTTTTATACACGTCGATTGTTAAAAGGGTGTTATGATAAAATCAAACTAAGAGGAGAATCTTGTTCGAAGAATCGTCCAGGTTGGTTTCCAGTATGGAATCGTACAATTATATTCTATCGAAATATAATCCACAATTCCTGTATTCTTCTAGCACCTTATTGATTTTAATATATATGTACCAAGCATGTTCATTCACGCATTAAATTCGTCTACATTTCTGAGAACGATTTACAGAAGGTGTAAACTAGGTGATAAGATAATTTTTTATTCCCCGAAAATATAGCAATTATTGATTAAAATGCGAAGAAGCAAAGAAGTGAAGTGCGTACATAAAACACGTTTTGCCTACCCATTTATATAACACATTTCATCGTTAATTTGTACTAAAGTACTTTAACGATATCAATTTACTTTATAGTTATTGCTCCATTCGCAAAATTTGTTATGATATTGCAACTACATACTAATAAATTTGAAACAGTTTTGTTAGACTCCTGGTCAACGGCGCTTTAGTGAACCGAATTCCTCTGCAACCATAATTACAAAATGTGTTTTCGTTGAATAGCAATCGAAATAAATTATACATTTTAGACTTTATTGACAACCACTAATTGAGAACGGTAGCTCTACAGAATTTATGACACCCCATAAAAGTTGCATTTTATGTCCGAATTTGGCTCTGTAATGGTTGTTAGATGTAAAAGCCTATTTGTCAGTGTCAGTTTATATGTTTGACTTTTTTCAGCAGTTTTATACTAGTTTACTCCCTTTTTCCAACATAACGAGTAGTCACTTGCGGGGTAAGCATACGTATGTGACACTAAATGGTTTACATTTTATTGAGGCCTAAATTATGGTATGACAAATACGGATATTTCAATATATTTTTTGTGAAACGTGCATTTCCATTAGTTATTTACATTAAACAACAAAATCCCTTTCTCTCTCTCACTCTCACAAGCCTAGATACATGCACACGCACACACATATACAAGTATGCAGTGTTACGCACACACACACACACCCACACGCACAAACACAATTCACCCACACACATGAAGATTAATACAAATAGGCACGTATGAATGAACACACACTTACACGCACGCATGCACACACAAGCATATTACAGTCACTCCTACAACTACATGGTTCTGCACACATATATAAAACTGTGTTGAGATAACAAGACAATTTCAACCAAAGAAAACAAATGTAACTTTATGATATACTGGTATTTTTTTTACATTTTATTGCAAAATTATTTACAAAGATATTTCTCTGGTTCAGTACGAATACACATCACATATTCAAAAGCATGATAAAACAAATATCACCATCTTTGGGGGGTTGCGATCAATCACACAGTTGCGATTAATCGCAAGTCAGAAAATATGCGAATTTTAGCCAATTAGATTTGCATTTATGCTCTAATTTCTGATGTGCAAGTACAGGGAAACCCCGTTATAACGAGGTAGTCGGGACTATCGATTTTACCTCGTTATAAACGGCAGAATCGATAACACACATTTACAATCGGGACCAAAGGATTCTCCTCGTTATAAACGGTACCTCGTTATAAGCGAGCTCGTTATAACAGGGTTTCCCTGGAATCGCACTTATTTATGCTTTTTATGCAACACCCCCCTGGCCTATTCCACCAATGGTTCTAGAGTGGTACAGAATTTTGCATTTCTTTCAGTCTCAAAATCCTACCCCGTTCTTGCACATTTTGTTCTTGTAGGTAGCATCAAAATGCCAGAAAAAACATACACTTGCTATAATTAGCACAGGCCTACTGGCCCAGGGCCAATAACAAATTAGCTTCTGGCCAACAAATTCCATTGGACCAAATATGCAACCAAATATAAAAGAATTTTTAAATGTTTGTCACTGATTGTGGCCACCAGATTCAGCTCTCGGGCCACTAGAATGTTGAAAATCTAGTTTTTACTTGCCCGACTGGGCCACAAAGCAAGCCACAAATCAGTTAATTTCTAGTACTTTTCAGCGTCTATCGGGCAAAATTGTGTTAATTTCACATAAAAATGTCCTCTGTTTAACTGGTCTGCTGTCACACAGGGCCAGTTAAAATCGTTTGGGCCTGCAATAATCTATTGAAATCCTATTTTAGTGGCCCAATTGTGCAATGAAATGTTCAAACTGGCAATGACATAAATGAGAATATTGTTTAGTTCAATGCTCAAATTTTACCGACTTGTATTTGTATTTGGGCCACAAAAAAAAAAATGAGTGGAAAATATTTTACCAGTCCGACTGGGTCCCAAGCAGAATAATGTGCTCTGCAATGTACATGTAATACATATATAGAATAGACATAATAATAATGACAATGAGTATTTATGAAGAGCAACATCAATATTTTGATGTTCAAGGAGCTATATCATTATGACCCCAGTCATTAGATACACATCCACAGTAACTCTGCACTTGACATTCACATTTTCCACTCCCCAAGTGCCATTCCCACCAGGCTATAACTGCTTCAAAACCAGGCAATAACAATAGATGTTATATGACTTGGTCAAACACAAGTCATTGATTGGCTAGCCTCAGTCATGTGATGTTAAAATATTTTATTATATCACACGGAAGAGCCGCAAGAGAGATTGTATTATGACGTCACAATGACTTGTCAACATTATTATCACTTCGAAAAGCCACATTTTCTAATCGAGCTTATAGAGAGGCTAAAAGTGTAAAGATGCGTTACTTTTGTTATATAGTATAACAGATGTTAACTTTGTTGTCGGGAAAATCATGAAATGTTCCCTCGGGATTTGAAATGCTATTTCGTGAAGACAAAAAGTCCCTCGACTACGTCTTGGGACTTATAATCTTCCCTCAATAGCATTTCGAATCCCTCGGAGAGGAACATTCTGTGATATTCCCTCCACCACCAGTTAACATCTGTATAATATTTCACGAGGCTGTCACACATTACTACATAGCTAGTTCCAAATCATTTTAAGCCATGGTTTACACCACCGTTTAATGGAAGGCCATATACATGTTCATGTAGGTAAACCTTTCCATCTAATGAAAATAACTCTTCTGTGACAAAATGCATGAACAAAGATATCATGTAGTATAGTTTATAATTCATGACGAAATTGTTATTGTTATAAAGTAGTTTATGTATGGCTGAATTCAATTTCTTACATTGGTAATGAGAGATGAATGTGCAGTGCTCCATACAACTGAGGGCACTAAACACAGGTTCTAAACCATCAAGGACAATGGCCTATGTATTTGTGGTTTGGAAGTCCTACATTTGAGCAAGTATATAACAATTTATATAAAGTGTACAAGGAGAATGAACATTAATTTCTCTATTTGTTTTGCCCGATTTTGTTACTGTACCTGCTTTCATTATTATAATTTAGGAAAATCCTTGAATTGGCAACGCAAAGTCACATTTTCAAAACAGCAAAAATTATCACCGATGAATTTCAGTCCAAGAGTTTGATGAGTCCATCCCAACCGCACATTTTGACTATTGATGTCTCGTGCGCATGCCACAGACACAGACACTACATTATTGGCTTTCAGCTTTATATCTGATAACTGAATTCCAGATAGAACAGCATAACATGGTCCCAAAGTTTGTCGAGTCTATCCCAACCGCACGTGATGACTTTTGATGTTTCGTGCAGGCTGATGCCCAAGACATCTGGTGCACACTCAATCATGGTCCTTGAGCTTGTTGTATGTGATTATAAGCTAATGTAATTCTGTCCAAGAGAGAACAACATCCCAAGGTCCCACATGCTCAGTTTTGTGTAAGTGATGATGAATTTTAGTCCCAGAGCTTGACGAGTCCATCCCAACCGCACATGATGACTTTTGATGGCTCGGGTGGATGCCACAGGCAGCCGATGCACACTCCATCGTGGTCATAGAGTATGGTGTATGTGATAAGCATTTATAAATTCAGAACATAGCATAGTCCCACATGCTTAGCTTGGTGTGAGAATAAATTATCACTGATGATTTCCAATCCCAGAGTTTCGTGAGTCCATCCCAACAGCACGTGATGACTTTTGATGTCTCATGCAAGTGCCATGAAACATCCTCTGCACACTTGATCATGGGTCTTGAGCTGGCCGATGTGATATAAGCTAATGTAATTCAGTCCAAGAGAGAACGACGTAACAACGTCCCACATTTTCAGTTTGGTGTAAGTAAAAACAAACACTGATGATTTTCAGTCCCAGAGTTTGATGAGTCCATCCCAACCGCACGTGATGACTTTTGATGTCTCGTGCGGATGCCACAGGCAGCCGATGCACACGCCGTCGTGGGCCTTTAGCTTGGTGAACAGCTTGGTGCTCTTCCAGTCCCACACATTCAGTTTGCCGTCGGCACAGCCGGACACCACGTAGCTGGTAATGAGAAAGACAAATACTGCTTGACAATCTTTTTCATAAACAATGTAGCTGTAGAAAATACAGAAAATAGGCAGAAGTGCCAAAACTAATTCAGGGAGGTTTCAGACAACAATCTGGGAGATTAGTTATGAAATACATGCACTGCAATAGGACCAATCTTAGCTTAAACAGGAAGATTATCAAATTTGATCTGTAAATTTTCAGGGAGGCTTCTTACAGAATCAGGGAGACTTTGCAGCTCTGGAGAAGGCAAACATTTTGAAATAATGTGAAAATGTCTGCTCAAAAACGTTAATCTGCTTTAAGGTTATTTTGTTTCTCTGCTCTGTGATCTTTTGACTTTTGACCATTAATTATGACCCTCAAATCTGTCAAGACTTTTGCCTTCCCTGGAATGTATAAATGTAGGCAGGTATCAGGTTTGATGTTAACTTGGAATATAAACTCTTGGCAATTATGTAGCAGAGGCATACACATTTCATGACACCAATATGTAAAATATGGTTCCAAAATTAGTGTTTTGTTCCTTTTTAGCCCAGTCGGGCAAGTAACAATAAAACTGACAACATTGTTGGTGCCTTTGTGGCCCATATCCTAGCTTTGGGTGGTCAACAAACAAAGAAAAACATTAAAAGTATGTTATAATTGGTTGCCCAGTTGGGCCAGCAAAAAATTGACATTTATGTAATAACATACAAAAGTATTCTCCACAGAACCCAAACCTAAGTATTTTTGTGACCAGTCCTGAATGTTGGTGGCCCAAAGTTTACTTTTACTTGCCCCGGGCCAGTGGTGCAAATTTTGAGCGACCACTCCTATCACAAGTAGTGAACAACAGACAGGTGCAAACCACCCTGGAATGTATGCAGAACTCTGTAATGTAGTGGCCTATAGATGGCAGTATTGCACAGTAGAGTCCCTAATACACAGAGTTGCAACAACTATTGTCCCAAAATGGATACAAAATGGCAGCAGGTTATTCAAGTTGTTCCCTGATGCGATGCGCTAAACTGTGACTGAACTTCTTTTGATCATGTGGTGGTTTAAATTCATTTCGCCATTTTGTATCAATTTTTGGACAATGAGTTGTCCCAAATCTCTGTTTAAAGAGACTCTATTACACAGCAGGGGAGGGGGGGGGGGGGGGGGTGTTTCACAAAGATTCTATAAAGTTGAACTTTTAACTCTAAAATGAACCTATTATGGAAAGCCGTTAGTTTCTTTGAAAAATCATTGAAACAGTTCTTTTTTATTATTTTAGTAATATTTGTTATTATCAAGGAGTCTTGAAATAATTGAGATATTTTGTTGTTGCAAGACACAAATACTTGTATTTTGTTTGCGTTTGAATTTGTTAAATAGTCCAAGGCTCCAAATGGCTTTCCATAATTGTTAGGTCCAACTTAGAATCTTTGTGAAACACCCTTGACCAACAGTAGTGGGTATGCTAACACAGCATTGCCATTACATGAACAGTGCAATGCCAATCAACCCCTACATACAAAATTGCACGATTCAATTCACACTCCCCTTGATAATAGATTACAAAATTATTTGAAACTTACCTCATGTCGGGCGAAAAGTCCATCTGACATGCGTATCCAGCAACCATGTGACCTTTGAAGATCTTCTTCCTGTTCTGTCTGAACCGGTTGATGGCGCTGTAGATCACGATCTGATTATCCATGGCCTGACACCCGAGCCACTTACCTGGGAAGTAAAAGTGAGAACATTATTAATAATACTCAAACGATGTTATTCAGAAGATCTAAATACAGATGATGATCTGAATGTCCATGGACTGACAACCGAGCCACTTTACCTGGGAAGTAAAAGTGAGAACATTATTAATAATAATTAAACAATGTTAATGAGAAGATCCATATATCCATGGACTGACAACGAGCTACTTGCCTGGGAAGTAAAAAATAAGAATATTATTGAGAATAATCAATCAAGGATATACAGAAAATCTAGATACAGATGATGATCTGAATGTCCATGGACTGACACCCCAGCAAATGACCTGGAATTGATAATGAAGCTTTTTCGACCATTCAATTAAAAACATTCAGATGAACATCTAAACCTGTTTATCTATAAGCAGGTAATCTTCTCATCAAGTGTGTATTAAAGGGATCTAGTAGCTTTGTTGACATGTGCAAAAATGAATGACTGGTTGATAAAATGTGTATTGTTGTGATCTAATATGTCCACTGAGTAATTAAAGAAAATTTCACATTAAGTGGATGTTATATGGCCGAGGAATGAGCAAAAATGCAAAGTGATATTCACTATTCATTGCACTGACTTTGTACAGTGGATAGTTAAAAATCCTAACACTTCAATTGTAATGTTGTTGTTTTTTACGAAAGGGAAATTTGATAAACCAAAATCTGTCCCATGCTTTTTCTGTTAATACGAATACAACCAGAGATCCGCTAGAGTTCCAAGTAAGTTTTGAGAATGTTACTAGATCCCTCTAAGCACCTTGCGCAAAACGTTTGCATCTGATTTACGAATCCAAACCACCTTTAAAGGGACTGTCCCTCTTTTACAAAACGTCCCAACAGTTTCCAGTTGACGGATGGGGATGAATGTAACACACACAAACAAATCAGATCGAACAGCCCTGTAATCTTGATTCTACGGATAAAAAACGAATGCGTCCCTCCATCAAACTATATATCGGTCAATAAAAAAGTTTAACTGATTTAGCATAATATTACAACAATATTGTACTTATTCTTATAAAGGTATTGTGAAGCCGACATTTGTAAAGGTATGTCACGGAAAAAATCTCAAAAATGAAGAATATGTAATTACATGTAGTCAGTTTAAGCGAGGTTTGGTTATTTTGTTTAATATTCGGTCATGCTATTATTATATGCGTGCGGGTCACGTAGCTAGCGCGGGTCGCATAGGGGCCACGCATAACGTTGTGGTACTTCGTGGAATCCGTGTACGAACTTCCTCACTGGGTGAATACACGTAAATGCACAATTAACCGTTGGTTGTTGTTTTATTAGTTTTAGGTCTATAACTTCACGAAAAAGAGATTTCAAGCCCTAATATGTTCAGGCATGCTATTAAATGACATTTTCTTTCATATAAGACAATAACCTCGCAACTTTTGAAATTTGGCTTGCAAAAGAGGGAATGTCCCTTTAATACAGTTCCAGATAATTGATGGCTGGATAAGCGAGGTCAGACTGTAACAGAGAAAGGAAATAATTGTCTAGACCACCTACCATTGTGGCTGAGGGAGACACTGGGCATACTGTGCATACTGGGGTCTGCGATGTACTTGAAGTCGACCGGGATGTCCCACTCCCAGACGCGAAGACTCTTGTCGTCCGACGTCGTCACAAACCGCTTGTTGTGGTCGACGAACGTGATGCTGTTTACCGCCCCCAAGTGGCGATCGTACTCCTGGACTATCTCGTTACTCCTGATGTCCCACTATTGACAAAAGACGAGGATAGTACAGTATTGAAAGGTGACATCATAGTTATACATTGACATGGGAGAGCCTCTTTTCAGCAAGCCTCCATGCTGACTTTTTTTCTGTACTGGCCCATTTGGGCAAGTAAAATCATACATTTTGAAATTTTACTTGCCCCAATATAAAATGTACTTGCCCTCTGACTTCTAAATGAGATTAACACATACCAAATAACATTGTTCGCTTGTAGTTAAACAATTTAAGTTAGTTGCCCGATCGGGCAAGTGCAAGGCTAACGGCTTCTAAGTGTAAACATAAACAAAATCATGAATAAACATTTGTACTACGAAGGCAATAGGCCAGCTACATCCCACTATCAAAAGCTCAAACCATAGGAAATGTTGTTGAGGGCTATTACTTTGGCCATCACTTTCACTCCTCTCACCTGGACAATTTTCTTGTCTGACATGCCGGCAACAAATATGTGCTGCTTGTCCTCCTCTGGGTTGAATTTCACACAGTATGGCACCTTGCGAGTTGTAAACCTATTGATACACTCTCCTGGAAAACAAAACAAAATGAATATGAGCAGAGAAGAATTAAATAGAGAATACAGGTACTTTAACTTATGCCAAGGATAAAAAGACACATACATACAAATCAAGCACAAATCAAACATGTACATACTAGAGCACCAATTATGTGCTGCTTGTCTTTCTCATGGTTGAATTTGAGTCATGACACAGTACGGCACCTTGCAAGTAGAGAAGCTATTGATACACTTGCCTAGAAAAAAGCATGAAAACAAGCTGAGAATAATTGAAAAGCATATATGGGATCTTCTTCTTTAAACTTTTGTATACATCAATTGCAACTGTGACCAACAGCCCACCAGAGCACTGGGGAAGCTCTGGGAGGCCAATTAAGTGGTTCACTGCAGCTCGAAACCAAGTATCAAAATACAAAACCAAACAACTGAGAAACTGTGCTCGATAATAGTTAACCCGTTACCTTCGAGATTCTGAAATCTCCATACACTTTGTACACAGCCCACCCGGTTCCCGTAGCCAAGGGGTTAATACAATACATTCAAAGCAAAAAGCCATACAGTAACTGTTTGTGTCCCACAATTTGATGTTTATGTCGTAGATGGTCACTCAGGATCTTGGTTCTGTCTTGATTGTTATTGGTCCTGGGCACTCTTACTTCGGATGAAAGCCAAATATGCGAGAATTTCACCCAAATTCATTTTTTTCTGATTTTGTTCCCCTTTTAAGCACAAAATATTTTGTTTATTTTGCTGAAAGCCATACTAGTAGATGCTGGAATTAAAAGTATATGCAACCCTTTTACAGTATTTTTTTCACTTTTTAAGCACAAAAGAAGCTATCATTTACCTGTTTCTGTGTCCCAGAGCTTGATGTATCTGTCGTAGGCTGCACTGAGGAACTTTGTTCCATCATTGTTGAAGGTGATGTCCCTGACAGCCTGCTTGTGTCCCGTGTACGTGCGGATCAACCTCCTCTGGTTGTAAACCTCCCAAATCTACAACATCAGGAAAATAATCAAGGAAAACATGTAATTTATCAATTAAACCATTGTACCAGTGGGCTATGTACTACAAAGTCTATGGAGATTCAGAATCTCAAAGGGGACGGGTTAAATGTTTAAAGCCCCCAAATAGGAAATGGCTGTCTTACGAAATAGCAATACGAAGGAACTTTCATGTGAATGTTTTAAATATTATGCGGATGAAACTTCTAAACAAACTATTATTACAGTACCACACAGTGATTTTCTGGAATCCACTTAATATTTTGTCTTGAACATCAAAACACTCTACTTGTCTTTAAAAATACATATAATGGATATCATTTCTCGAGTTAGGGAATAGTCTGATGGCAGCCACCCCCTTTGATGTGTGTCGTCCAGATGAGGATGGGTCATCTTTGGAAGAGACACATCAGCAATATAATGACCTTGATTATACATGACTTTCACCATATTTGACCTTGGCATGACACCGACTTTGATCTTGCTATCCATGCCACACGACAGCAGCAGATGTCCAGAGTTGGGGAACAATCTGATGGTCGCTACTCCCTTGGTGTGACCCGTCCAAACATGGATTGTCTTCTTGTCTTGAGTAACACATCAACAACACAATGACCTTGATTATATGTGATGACCATCATCTCATTTGACCTTGACATTACACTGACCTTGATCTTGCTATCCATGCCACAAGACAGCAGCAGATGTCCCGAGTTGGGGATCAGTCTGATGGCCGCCACTCCCTTGGTGTGACCGGTCCAGGCATGAATGGCCTTCTTGGGGAGGTAGCATTTCTCTGGAGGCTCCTCGGAGCGCAGGTCGACATCCAGGTCCTGGGGAATGTGGAGGTACGACCGGCCCTGGTAGTCGTAGGCATCTTTGACTGTACGATGGAGAGAAAATTCAGGGAAAATTACAGATTAGACAAATAAAATTAGAACAGAAAACAAAGAAAGAAAAAAAACATCGCTGTTGAAATCTTTGTGAATAGTGGCCCAGTAGGGAGAAATAAAACTTATTTGTGAGTTACTTATCCCTGAATGACATGTATAGTAACCTTTGAGTTTCACATTTAGTTTTTCATTTGCCCCATTATTGAGTGATGCAAGGTCAAATTTTTCATTTCGAATGACAATTCAAGTTGAAATATTTGTGTGGTTTACCCGATAACATAATGCTCTCCATAACAGGGGTGGATAGTGCTATTTAGATGTTATGATGGAGAGTAATATAATTCTAACGATGTACAGCTCAAGCAAGAGCTAGGATTACATAAATATCTCCCTTTTCCCATTCAATTTCACCAAAAATAAGAACTTCCAAGTACTGACACAACGCAATCAAGTATGAATGTGTATACAAAGCAATGCAAACGGTTTTATGATTTGTTACTTGAGGAGTGCGACCATGGTTAGATTCAACTTTGCTGTACTAATTTTTCACCACACTGCAACAATGATGATAGGCAAGTCAAAATTAATGTTGGGCAAGTAAAATTTCATGAAAGGTCTAGTTTGCTTGCCAAATTGAGCAACTTAAATTTCTCCTAAACTGCAAGAGTAGAATGCAATTCCATGTACAAATAAATTTTATCTAGAAGTAAGTGGGCAAGTAAATTTTTTGTTTGGGCAAGTAAGATTTGAACATTTATGATTTTACTTGCCCAAATGGGCTATAAGAGAAAAATGTTTAGTGTGGAGGCTTGTGATAGGGATAGGACATTAAATAAGAAAGTAAGGGAAACAAAAAGAACACAGAACGCAAAACTCACTGTGTAATGTGGTTTTCTCCTCTGCTGGCTTGTCATCCACCATCTTGCCTTTCTTGGCTCTCTTGGCCAGGATCACATCCAGCTCTGTCTGCTCCTCCTACAAATACAAAGAGAACAAAATAACAACAATTACATAATGTAAATTATCAGCATCAGCATCGTCATCACCATCCTCCTCGTCATCATCACCATCGTCATTATCACCCTCGTCATCATCACCATCGTCATCATCTTCATCATCACCATCATCATCATCATCATCGTCGTCATCGTCGTCAGCATCGTCATCATCATCATATTTATCTTAACCATCACTGATGCAATCTCCACCACCGCTCAATATCGTGTAAAGTGGACAATTTTGTCTTTAATAACAAATTGAAAGCTAGGCTGTAAACGACTCTCTTCTTAATAAAAAATTATAATACCTAGAAACTATCATCATTACCATCACATTCATCATTTTCCTCATCCTCACTGTCATTCACAAAATGTAAAACTACCCTTCCATACCTCTGATGGTTTGGCAACGGTCTTCTCGTCGACGTACTTCCCCCACGGCCCCTCAAAGCCGTCAATATCCTCAGCATCATTATTCTTCGTTCTTTTCCTCTTGTCACCTTCCCGCAAGGCTGACTTTTCAAAGACAGTCTTTCCTGTGAATAATAGAAGAGACAGAAAAGCAATGAATAAAAATCACATACTGAAATGCATGTTTCTTAGTTTTTTGTTTTGGGGTGTTTTTTCCCCTTAAAATGCTTCAATGTTGTTATTTTGTCTTCCTTTCCTCTAGTCCACTCCCGGTTTGGCTGTTTTTACACGCAAGCAATGCAAGGACAACTGCAATAATAAAAGCTTTGCTAGCATCAAGGTTGCATGAGGGCATAACCTTCAAATAAAGGTTATTTGTCATCGCTAACATTTCAACTCCTATTTATCATTTGATAAAAATAAAACTCCTGATTTTGATAGGCTGAGAGAAATTTATGTGACCCCAAAGCATGTCGTATTTATTGATAAATAAAGAAAAAGAATGGATTTGGATAAGTGTTTGTACGTAACGCTTTCATACAAATCCATATTTTCATACCTACATAATTTTTGCAATTTTGTTTGTATTACCATATTTATGACTGCTGACATTTTACACCCAAAATGAAAAGTTTTACAATCAGTCCTAGGACAATACTACCAAGTGTAATGAATAAACCTACTTTATAGGTCATAGTCTACATGTAGTAACTGTCATTCCTGCCCTTATGGAGATCCTGCGAGGACGGAAAGCTAGGCTCCTACTGACTCTCATTTTATTCCATTGGCGATTTTGTTTGTAGATTAACCTTTTTTAGCAGTATTTTCTTTCTTTAATAAAAATATTGTATTATTACTCTTTGATAAACAATACCTTCACTTGGTTCACCCCCTTGTGTACTTTGGACCACCTTCTGTCCTCCGGTTTCAACACTCGGATCTACAGCATAACCTGTAAATGTACACAAAAAATACATTTTAGATAAATTAAAAAAAGGAATTAAAAATGTGATCATATGATAAAATTGGAATTAGGGTTGAAAAAAAGATACTGTTTCAACTCTTGGATCTACAGCATAACCTGCAAATGAAAAAAGATACATTAGATAAATGAAAAGAAATTTTCAAAAATGCAATATGATAAAATTGGAATTAGGGTTGAAACAAAGAAACTAACTGTTTCAACTCTTGGATCTACAGCATAACCTGCAAATGGAAAAAGATACATTAGATAAATGAAAAGAAATTTTCAAAAATGCAATATGATAAAATTGGAATTAGGGTTGAAACAAAGAAACTGTTTCAACTCTTGGATCTACAGCATAACCTGCAAATGGAAAAAGATACATTTGATATATGAAAAGAAATTTTCAAAAATGCAATATGATAATAGTTGAATTCGGGTTGAAACATAGGAACTAATAATAAACAATGTTCATTTTCTTTAAGAAAATGAAGCTAGCCACCTTATCCATTTTTGTATTTCAACCAAGAAAACCCAAAATGATTCTTACCATAGCTGGCGAATGTTCTCCTCTGGTTCTCAAAGTGGAATGAGTTGAGATGGGCGGGCTCTACATAGCCAGCCAACATGTTCTTAGCGGCTGCCTGCTGTTGTGTCTTATATGGGTTGACGGGACCAGCCTGGGATTGGAATAATCAAATCAAGATCCTTTTGTCAAAACTACAAATCATGGAACAACTAAGATAGTTTTTACAGCAAAATAGTCCTGTTACATTACAATTACATAAAGAGAATAATATTTTGTTCTCAGAGTCTACATAAGACACCATGGTCTTAGCTGTTGTCAGCTGCTGTGTCTTATATGGGTTGACAGGACCAGCCTGGGATTGGAATAATCAAATCAAGATCCTTTTGTTAATACAGGATAACAATAATGAAATATCTTCATAAGTAAAACTGTCATTTACATTTATACATAAAGATTAACATATTAAGGGCTCTATCTACAAATTTAAAATGAAGCTTGTTCTTTAATAGGTTTTGCCTGCTCAATTTTTGGCATTTCAAAAGATACATTTTTAATCAAGAAATCATATGAAATTATATTTTTGTTAAATACTATTTCTCCATTACAAAATAAGCATTCAGAATTAATTTAGTTATCTGAAATTGACTTTCTGTTGTCATTTGTTTTTGTAAAATATTCGTCCTGCTTTTCAATAAGTTTGTCCCTAGATTTGACAAGTATTCAAGAAAAGAAAGTGCATTCTTGAATGCATGAATAAAAAAATAAAAAAAGAACTGATGACAACAAAAATAGAATCATACACTAAAAAAATTAATCGTATAGATCCAAAAGATAAATTCTACAATATCTATCTCAACAAGAAGTGTTCTAAAGATGATGATTTAGCCAGGGGGAATATTACCTGTGGAGTGAACAGCTGATCATACTGTGGATTGTAGGACACCATCTTGGTAGACGGGTCCAGAGGCTTGTAGGGGTTATCTCCATACTATGCAAAGATGGGGAGAAAAAGACGAGTGTAAGTTAGAACAAATAGAGTAATATTTGAGTGCAAGTTTGAGTTACAAGCCCCCAAAATTAGTGTTCCTCAATTTCAATAAACAGCTGTGGATTGTAGGACACTTTTGACACACTTGCGCATGCACTGCCTATGCACACTGGAGGACGAGCAGGAAATTGTTCATATAGCACGTAAATGGTCATACAACCTAGTTTACATTGTAGATTCATTTTGTGCCTGAATCTCCAGATACAACAATGCTATCTATATTAAGTACATAATAATACTGTAATTTTCACTGCACAAAAATGGTTTTGCTGTTTTTTAAAGTTTTCTTGCACTTTTTTTTATAAATGTACAATGCCAATGCATGGTCAATGTTAAATTTATTGTCATTAAATTTATTGTTCAGCAATTTACTGAGTGAAAGCAATGACGACTTGTGTCTTGACTTTTGACGCTGTTCAGATGTTGCATGCATGTATTGTGAGATTTTAAAATAACGCTGTGCACGCAGGTTTGTCAACCATGCAGCGCATGTGTACTATTGTGTTTACCGAACTGCAGCATCGATCGCATCACAACTCATCATATTCTTCTTCCCCCGATGTCTGGAGATCAGCAAAATTCTGGTTCGCAGAAAATGATGCATAAAGCCAAGTAGTAAGTAAACTAGTTTATCATGTTTATAGATATAGCATTTGTTCTGACGATATGAACCTTATACATATAGAAGAGAGTCCACACATACAGTAGAAGATTCGGTTTTTCATTAGCTGACAATGACATCGTCATCGTCATCGACACAGAATTGTTATTATTATTAATTATTTAATACAATTTACACAGCTCAGAATCTGATAATAATAAGACAAGTGATATCTGGATCATCACATACTGCATTCAAATCGAAAGGGGATCAATTATGGTCCCGAGCTATCGAATCTACATCATCAGAGCATTAGAGTCAAAGACAGAGACAAAAAATAAAATAAAATGAAAATGGAAGTTATATTTCTGTTAATTAAAAAGCCAACACAAAAATGATAGGGTGGGACTGAACAAATTTCACGGCAATTTACTCACGTCTGCTGTCTCGTCAACTGTTGGCGCTGAATTAAGCTGAAATTTCTTTTGAAGGGTTTGAACTGTTTCATTTTTCTCAAGAGGCTTTAGATGAGCAGTGGCATCTTCAGAAGACGTTTGGTTATCGATACTTTCATCGTCACTTTCGTCACTTCCATACGACACCAAAGCTGCTAAAATCGCCGCCATGATGATTATTATGCTTGAGACGTGAACATCGAAGCATTTGATTGGCCCAAAGCTAAATGGATGTAAACTCACAGCCAATCGTGATCACGATATCATAACTGATATAAAATTACGAAGCTAGAGTGTTGTTGTTGCTTTGGTTTGTCAAGTATTTTTTTACTTGAATCGATGTCAAATCAACTAGACTAGTATAATCAAGAGCAAAAAGTTCTACATCTCGATCTAGGCCTACGCAGAGAAGTATATATCACATCCGATGTTATATCAGCTAAATGTTTGGTTTTAGTTTCATCCTTGAAACGATTCCTAATAAGTGTATCTAAAACATATGTGCTCACAGAAAGGCAATTGAAAGCATATTAAACAGCGGGCTAAAAGCCTAAATGAAAAAAAAAAATTCTTTATGGCTTTTGACATTGGCCCGGATTCACAAAGGAGGTTTGTACAAACCATGGTTTACATCTATGGAGTGCCATTTGTAAACTGACGGAGAAAGAATGTTAACTCCTTACTAATAATAATGTTGATGGTACACATTTACTAAAAGCACCAAATAAATGTTTATCTTCTCAGATGGTGATATTTGCTGGTTAGCAAACTCTAACAGTCATATAATTAGAATTTAAAAATTGTTTTACTTGTATACGAGCAGCACTCCATATACAGATGTAGACCATGGTTTAAACCATGGTTTGCACAAACCTCCTTTGTGAATTCCACCCATTGTGTTTGTGTTCATACACTCGCTCACCTATGTATTTTTAGAATAAAAGTTGTTAGGTAGAAGACCAATGTACCTCTAAAATCAAAATAAATGTGGTTATAGTAATGTTCTGCGGAAGCACGCCGGAAAATTGACAGGAAATAACATGACCGTGGATCGAGCTTAATTGTTCATGGTTATCTCACTGTAGTTTATAGGCATATCGTATTTATAATACTTTTCACTGTATTTGAAATCTGATTATAAACTTTTACGTTTGTGTTTGGCTTATACAGAATGGTAAGTTATGTACTTTGAGCATTAGCCTATACCGTGGTTTATTATTTACTTTTCAATAAGTTTTAAGTTTATTGAATCATATACTGTATAACTTTCTGAAGTTTATAATTATGTAGTTTGGTTTAGCTCAGCTGCATGGACAGTGTATAACCACGTTTTTCAGTACTGCATTCTATTCAGTTATTTATATTATATTTTTGGCGCTTCACTCTTTTACGAAGAGGCCGGGATTATACAAAGTTAAACGTGAGTGAAATGAAGTAGAAAAGAATAGACTATGGTACAGATTTGCAATATTATATTAGCGAGACACGTATTCAGTTATTCATGATCTATTTTGTTCAAAATGTTGTTGTTATAATTCCTTTTATAAATATAAACATAAACATAAACAATTGTAATTAAATGAGCAGCATAAGTGAATATAGTATTACATTTTAAGTGCACGTACAGGAAATTTAATGTGGTATGATCAAATTCATTTAATTTTTAGGTTGACAAGCTAACGGACAAACAGATCGAGGGTAATTAACAAATTATTTTAATATTTATCTTTATCTGCATACAATTAATTAATTTCTGACATCAAGCTGTCAGTTCATAACTCATGATTGTTTAGCACTTTTTATCATGGTGAGTGGATTCAAACAAAATACTGAGAACGATTGTGAAAAAGGATGTTTATAATCATTAAGACGGGACCACCAGGCAAAGAACAACAAATAACTATATGTTTTGGTGCCCGGTTGTATGCTATAAAAAGATGTTTGTTTGTTTTTGTTGTTTTTTTCTTCCGAAATCACAAGCTCTTATACAGCAATGAAGTGCAACGGGGGATTGACCCAATTCAGCAGGATTAAAAAAACAAAACCGCTGTTCTTCCTTGGGGTCCAACAATTAGATATAGTATATACAATTAAACGTCTATATACAATGATTGCAAAATAGAGAAATTATAATTTCATAAATTATTCCATATTATGTACACTAAATTAAAATTCGTGACAAATATTATATAAACATTTCCAATCAAGAACAAATAATTCCAACGCCATTTGAACAATTCAATGAGAGTTAAGGAAAGAGAGAGAAAAGGAGTAAAAAAGGGAACTGCAAATATTTACAATTTTATGGAATATATTCATCTAAAAAAATTTGAAATGATCTCAAACTCGTAGCATTACGAATTGTGATTGGTAATTGGTTATACACTGAAATTCCTCTGTAGAAGAACGTTCTTTTACAACAGTTTCACCTAGGTTTAGGCAAATTCATAACTTGACTCGAACGTAATTCATAATTGGTACTTCTCAATGAAATATTATCGAGCATATAATCAGGAGTTAAATGTTTAACACTTTATACATCATTATGTACAAGTGTTTCGTATATAACGTTTGTCTAGAAAATCCCATACCAGAGTATCATGAACATGTTGTGTAGATAATGAGAATACGGATTAATTCTCATTATGATTCGACCCGCTCTATTTCGCTCTATTATTATTATTATTATTATGTAGATCAGTGTTCATCAAAACAAACTTTAAAAGCGTAAATCTACCATAAATCAAATCGATAACATGCTTTAAATCATTACTTGTTTAAACTTTAAATGGCACCACCACGCAAAAAACAACACAGTCTTAAATGTTTTGGTATCAGTGTTTGATATAAAAAAGATGCACAACACTTTGCCAAGGGTTGTGTATTTCATAAACAATACAATTAATTACCCTCACTTACGGAACCATCATTATAATGGTTCCGTATGCGCCCAACGTCTGAGAGTGCGTCAATTCTATTCACGCGAATCCCCGGACGATTCGTTCGCCCTGGACAAAGATAGTCTTTGTATGCAGACCCATGAACGCATGCTTTAGAATGGTGACGCGTTTTCCAATTATATAATTTTTTTCTGGAAATATATTTTTCTGAATTTGTTGCTGGAATGGACTACTAAACATGTTACCTTTCATTTATAAGAATATTATATGTTTGGGTGGTGGTAGTATACCCTTAGACCAGTAAAATAGCATTTAGTCCTAAAATATATTTATTGATTAATTGATTTATCATAATGGAATTTACACGACATAATTATAATGTTATTTAGATTCGTCTTTATCAAATAATAATTATCTGTATACGTTTCCACTTCTTCCCCGCTCGTCGTATCCTTTCATTGAATTCGATTGATCTGATCAGAGTACAAAGAAGCCTTCGATATCTTCGATGTGAACGGAGATGGCATCATCACCACAAAGAAGCTCGGCGCCGTCATGACGTCATTCGGGGAATCCCCCAGTGAGAAGGAGCTTCGCGAGATGGTGGAGGAGATAGACATTGATGGTTTGTTTGCAAAATATTTTAAGAGCTTAATTCCCAAAAGCGATAATATATCATGCACCTTTTCAACTTTGGAGAAAACAGGTTTCTGATTTGTCCAACTTTGTACACGTGCCTATAATTTTATCATATATTGCAATATGAAAATGGAACGTTCCATATTTTTGTCCTAAAATTTCGATTTCTAGATAGCTACGAAGCTTATTATTGTACTGACATACTGATATGGAGAGGATTCAGCGCCTTTTGAAACTGAGCTATGTTGATCTTGATCTGTGGCCGATTTCAGAGATGACGAGTATAATATGGCGGCGGTCGTAATGATGATGGTGGATATCTTTTTTTTTTTTTGGGGGGGGGGGGGGGGGGAGAGGATAAACTTATCTCATGTTCATATACTCCTCTTTCTCGTTATACTCTTGTCAGGTTGAGGGACGGAATAGGGGATAGACTGGACGTCTCACTTATACTCGTATAATCTTTTAATCTTTGTATTCTTTTTCTGTTTGGTAAGGCCGGATCGGAACAAGTATGAATCATGCATTTCACTTACCCGTATAATGTTTGTTTTATTTTTCTTAGTGAAGAAACAACTAGATACCCTCGATGGCCTCATTTTGAGGAACGGAATTAGGGGCTGATAGCACTTATACTCGTATAACGTTTTCTTTTTTAAATTCTTTTCTTGTTAAGGGGGGAAGAAAATACTTTTAGCAGGTTGAGGAAAAAGAATCGGGATTGACTTGAGATTTTACTACGCGAGGGAACGAGAAGAAACACTTGGCGGTTTGATGACGTAATCAGGGATGAACACTTATACCAGTGCTCGTAGGGACTCGTATAATGTTTTCTTCTTTTTATTGGTATATAAGGGAACAAGCATACTCTTAGTAAGTTGAGGAAATATAATCTGGATCGACTTTCAAGAGATTTTACTATTTCGTAATAAATGTTTCTCTTTGTTTTCTTGGTAAGGGAATATAAACTCTTGGCGGTTTGAGGAATTTTACTATTATTTTCGTAAAATGCATGTTTTCTCCTTTTCTTTATAAATTAAGGGAACGGAGAGATAGACTTCGCAGACTTCCTGTCCTTGATGGCGATGGATACCACCGATGACAATACGGAAGAAGAGATCAAAGAGGCGTTCAGAGAATTCGACAAGAACGGGGATGGTTTTATCAGGTAGGCCCTATACATTTTCATTTTATTGATCGATTTTGTTATTTGTTCATTTATAATAATAATATTCATGTATGTATTTATTCAACAACTTTGTCATGTATTTATATTTTCATTGATTGATTTAATTATTGATTTTTTGTTGTTGATTCATTCATTTATTCGTTAATTCGTTGATGGATTTATTGATTTGTTTTTCATTTATACGATTTTAACTATACATACCAATTCACTTATTTATTTATTTGACTATATATGTATGTATTTTGAATCTTTTTTTTTTATTAATCTAGGCAATGTATTTGTTCACTTTTGTTAAATTTACTGGGAAATGTGAATGGTTAAAAATAATACTAGGTAACTCGTCACTGTTTTGTAATTTCGGTTACACTTTGTCCCCGTTTTATCTGCGTAATATTACCACTCGATACATTTTTTTATCATGACTGTTTCACAAATTGTCACCCCGTGTTTGTTACGTTAGCATGACTGTTACATAAACTGTCACACAAACTGTCACTCTGTGTTTGTTACGTTAGCGTGACTGTCACACAAACTGTCACTCTGTGTTTGTTCCGTAGCGTGACTGTCACACAAACTGTCACTCTGTGTTTGTTATTTTCTAGCGTGACGGATCTGCGTGAGGTGATGTCGACCCTGGGCGATACCCTGACTAATGAGGAGATCGAGGAGTTGATCGAAGAAATCGACGTTCACGGCGAGGGCCACATCCATTACGAAGGTAACTAAACAGTGCGTCCATGCTTGAAAGTAACCCTTTTCCCCTTGTGGCCCTGTTAAAAATTTCTCACTTTCTAGTGGCCCGAAACCTGAATATGGCGGTCCCAAACAGAACAACATAATGAACATACACTCAAACATAAATAAGAATGTTATGGTTGCCAGTTCCAGCAAGTAAAATTTAAATGACATTTCGATGGCCCGAAGTTAATTTTAAGTGACCCCGCGGGCCAGCGGGCCTGTGCTAACTTCGTGCCCTGCCGACAGACTGTAACGCTATTCACGACATTTGCTCCGAGGGTTTATTGTAAGTTATATATCAATAATCAGATAATGACAATAAGGTTAGGGCAGTGGCGGCGCCAGGGGTACATGGATTGCACTTGTAACAACAGCCTAGTAGTCTTTAAAAAACATTTTTTTTAAATTATATAACTCAAAATCACCAACACTTTTTGAGGGGAGTTATATACCTGCGATATAGACCAATAGACACGAATTTGAACTGATTTTCAAGAAAAAATTCCAGTAAAAGTAATAGATTGCTTATTAGTATCATTAAACTCAAATTTATAACTGGATACGATAATTTATCCCTAAATAATATTACATATCCCAGTATTTCTGTCTTATGTATCTTGTTTACTTGCAGAGCTCGCCCGACTGATGGCAGAAATGTAATTTGAACCGATGGCTGATCGACCAACAATCCAGCTTCATTCTTTGCAGTCATCACTGAACAGCTGGATCGGTGCAATAAGGAAACAGCACATCCAGGCCCGTAGCCACCAGGTTGGGTGGGGGGTGCGTTTGGTGTATACGCTCCCCCAAATTCAGAATCGGTCTTGTTGATGACCACCCTCACCCCCCGCTTACACGACTCAACCAGTGGTCTCGGTCTCGGCCACATCCGGTCCCGGTCCCGTTTTTAGTAAATTACGCACCCCCCCCCCCCCCCAAGCTGGATCGGTGCAATAAGGAAACAGCACATCCAAGCCTGTAGCCACTAGGCATTGGGGGGGGGGGGGGGGGGGGGGGTGCGTTGGGTGTTTACGCACCGTGACCCCCGCCTCGTCCAAATTCAGAAAGGTCAACTTCTTATCGGTCTCGGCCACCCAAACCAGTGGTCTCGGGCAACGATCGGTCTTGTTGACGACCACCCTCACCCCCCGCTTACACGACTCAACCAGCATGACCAGTGGTCTCGGTCGACGTCGTCTCGACTACGTCCTAGTATCAATTTGAATGACACAATCGCGAAATTGAGCGGGAAAACCTATATTAGGTAAAAACGAATATTGATAAACAATCTGTCCAATTATTTATTAATGATGTTGAGCTACAAAGGGTTGAAACTGTTAAGTTTTCATGGAATTGATATAGATGATAATATGAAATGAACAAGTCAGGTTAACATGGTTAAAATTAAAGTTGTGTTATCAGGTTTAGAAATATTGGTGATATAAATCGATTATGTGAATTTATACAAGCTGTATTATTAATGTTGTACATAACTCTTACATTATTATGTCATTTAAATTATGGAATTTCAATTTGGGGATCTTCAAATAATAATATTACAGAAAAGTTGTGTACGCGTAATATCTAAGTCTGGTAATAGAGCACTACTGCCCCTCTATTTAAAAAATTGATATTTTGCTATTTTGCAGGGGGCGGTCGCCCCCATGAAAATATTGGGGGGCGAACATATCATTTCGCCCCCCCAATAATTCCGAAAATGAGGAAGAAAAAAATCGAGTGATATAATGCCAAAGAGGGGAAAGACACATTTATCAATAATTAATCTTCAAAATAGCAATTTTTTAGTTTGAAAAGGACTGTAAATCTCTTTTTTTTTGCCGCGCGCTTCGCGCGCATACAGTTTCTCATATAGCAAGTTTCATTTTGGTTGCGGGAACTCGCCTTTCGAAATGTGTTGGGCAGTGTAATTTCTCAAACGCACACCTCAAACGAAGTTTACTAAACCATCATCTATAGATAGCACACCGTCACAGAAAATAAAGTAATCTGAAATATATCTTTCAGTCAATTTGGTCCATATGCGCTGAACGCAAATCAAATTGGAATATCATGTCCCCCCACATTTGAAAGTGGAGGAGATTGTCCCCCTCCCTTTGTCATTATTGGTTCCATACTTTCATATTACGTGAAATTTCTGTCTCAGGTGTGCACCAAATCGCACAATTTCACGCCCAAATATACAAAAGCTCCCTACTGTGAGAGGGGGACACCCCCTCACACACCCTCCCCCGCTCGGTCGCTTCGCTTCCTCGCAATGTCTCTCCTCCACTTTTGAGAAGTTGTTGACGCCCTTGCTTAGTTTCATGGGAGCCCAATGCCCTAGACTATATCGATGGCTCTATAGTATACAGGATCACGTGGATCCATCTCATGCAAGGCTCAATCTTTTCCTCGCTATGCCCTTTAAAAATACGTTACGAGTAGGTTCACTATTTTATACAATTTTAACACCCATGATAGGAGTTGCACATGTCTGAAATGGACCCCCATTATTGTCCCCAAATGTGGGTGCCCCCCAAAGTCAGGTCTTCGAGCCATCAAGCGCATAATAAAACTTCCGGGCATGCCAATGTGGGGCTTTTAGCTCTCTCAGTGGTCACTCTGGAAAATTTGTCAAATTTCGCCCCCCCCCCCCCAATCGCAAAAACGGATCGACGCCCCTGCAAGAAGATACAACGAGTTTGTATGCGTCTAGCGCCAAAAGATGCTCAAGTAAAAGCACAGGGTTCGATGGAGTAAGTCAATATATTATTAAACATGTTATACATTTTATTGTTAAACCTCTTGTTCATATATGTAATCTTTCGTTGTTATATGGAATAGTCCCTAATAGTTTTAAAATTGGTACATTAATTCCAGTGTTTAAGAAAGGTGACCCTCATGTGTTTTCAAATTATAGACCAATTACATTACATAATGTTTTTCTAAGTATTAGATCACATTAATATTAATAATTTATTGACCGATTCACAATATGGTTTTAGAAGTAATTTTTCCTGTGAACATGCATTAATTGACCTCAATGATCACATTTTGACAACGTTAAATAATAATTTATATACACTTGGTATATTCCTTGATCTATCAAAAGCCTTTGATGTTATTAATCATGATAATATTCTTCTTGCAAAACTTAAAGGTAGTGTTGAGTATTGGTATTTCCCGAAGTGCCCCCCGATATTTCTTGTGAGATAATGAAAAACTGACTGTCAAATTCGAAAGAACATACAATTTTAATGACAGAATAAACTTTATTTGATCAAAATCGGTTCAGAAACGGCTGAAATATCCATAAATATATTTTTATTCAAAATGTTCTTCACCGGCAATCACCGGTCGATATTTCGACTTTTTAGAAAAATTTCAAAAAATGCTTTGAAAAAATCAGAATAGGTTTTTAAAAAGTCGTTGATGATATCTCTATTGAATCATTATTTTAACAAACATTAAATGCACAATTTTGTATGAAAAAATAGCGCCCTCTTGAGTTGTAACGGCTCTTTTTGAAGAAAAAAAAAAGGGGTTTTACTTAGTCGTTTGTAATTGTGTATACTTTTCGAGCATGATGAAGTTATAACTACAGTATTACTTTGTACCGTAATGGTGCAGGTTTTGGTTACTAAAGTTAAGTTTGACCAATACTCAACTATCCCTTTAATCATTTTGGTATTCAAGGTATTACTCTAGAATGGTTCAGGAATTAGTTATAATCGTTATCAATTTACATCTTACAATAACTTTGTTTCAAATAAAGAGAGAATCCGATACGGAGTCCCACAGGGATCCGTATTGGGTCCTCTCCTATTTCTCATATATATATAAATTACCTCTGCTCTGTTTCTTCGTTTTTTCACTTCATTCTTTTTGCGGATGATTACAATATTATTGCATCACACACTGATTTTGATAAACTTATAGTAGAAACAAATACAGAATTAAGAAAAATAGTTGATTGGTTTAATGCAAATGAGTTAATTGTGAATTATGAAAAAACAAATGTATTATATTTCCATGGTAAAAATAGTAAATATCATAAACATGATGTTAAAATAATGATGAATGATGTCACCTTAAAGGGATAGTTGAGTTCTGGTAATGAGAGTACAGTTTTGGTCAAACTGAATTTAAGTAACCAAAACCTGCACCATTACATTACAAACTAATAGTTATAACTCCACTATGCTCGAAAGGAATACAAAATTACAAATGACTAAGTAAAAAGCCTGTTCAAAAGCCGTCAAAAACTCAAGAGGGCGATCTCTAAACACTCATCGGTTTCAACCATTTTAAATTAAATATTGTGATGTGATGTTTTGTTTGAATAGTGTTAGATAGAGAGGTAATCAACAACTATTTAAAAACCTCTTTTAAATTTTTTGAAAAGAGGAAGAGAAAAATGTTAACGGCTGGTTCAAAATTATTGAATAATTTTGGGGCCCGGCGTAGCTAGGATTTTTTCAGCGGGGGGGGGGGGGGGGGGGGGGGGTGGCTGACATTTTTGTGGGGGGGCACAATATATGATTTTACGTTTCAACTGTATTCGCCTCTGTGTAATTTGTTATGATTCATGTAAATTGAAGAAAAATCAAGACACTGAAAAAATGACACAAATTACAGGGTTGCCAACCTTGAGCCAGAGGTGAAAGTGAGACATTGCGAGGGAGCGAAGCGACTGCGCGGGGGGAGGTGTGGGTGTCCCCCCTCCCACGGTAGGGAGTTTTTGAATTTTGGGACTTGAAATTGTGCAATCTGGTCCATACCTAGATAGGAAATTCGGGCTTAAGATTGACTGTACCTGGGAAAGCGTGTTATGATTTGATCGACCAGAAAGTTTTAATATATTTTTCACGAAGAAAACAAATAATTGACACACTAATAAATATGCACCCCAACACACACACACAAATATTACACAAATATTATTGTTCCAACATAAACCATATGCAACATTATGTGTTAGCCAAGAATGATTCTCGAGGGAGCGAAGCGACCGAGGCTGGGGCAGAGAGGGAGGAGGAGGGGGTATCCCCCTCCCACGGTAAGGAAGATTTTCCATTTATGGACTTGAAATTTGCAATCTGGTGCATACCTAGATAGGAAATTCAGGCGTAAGATGCACCCCAACACACACACACAAATACTATTTAGTGTCATACACAGTTCCAACATAAACCATATGCCACATTATGTATAATCCAACAAGTAGAATACAGCCAAGAATGAGTCCCGAGGGAGCGAAGCGACCAAGTGCCGGGGCAGAGCCAGAGGGGGAGGGGGAGGGTTTTGTAGGGGGTAATTGACTTACGGTAACGGACGTTTGTGAAGTAGCGTGTGTAAACTATTGCGGGATCGGTATCTAATGGCGTCAATAGATCATGATGGCGCATCTTAGAACCAGAGATGTGGTTCGAACCCCCTTTCTTTGTATATACTGTTCTAACGGCATTGTTTTTAATTCAATTTTTTTTTCAAGCATGAATTTTCAGTGGGGGGAAGGGCACCTGGGGGGAGGGGGGGGGGGGGGGTGGCACAGAAAATTTGGGGGGCACGTGCCCCCCCCCCCAGGCCCCCCGTAGCTACGCCCCTGCCCCACAATTATTACAAATGGTTATGGTTATGGATATTTCAGCCATTTCTGAACCGATTTTGATCAAATAACCGATTTTGATCAAATAACCGATTTTGATCAAATAAAGTTTATTCTGTCATTAATATTGTATGCTCTTTCGAATTTGACACTTAGTTTTTCATTATCTCACGAAAAATTATTTTGTGTAGCGCCCTCTATACCAAAACTCAACTATCCCTTCAACAGTAAGCTCATCAGTTAAATTTCTTGGAGTCCTTTTAGATGATACTTTATCTTTTGAAAATCATTTCTAAAAACATTGGTATTTTATGTAAATTACACCAGATATTACCAGAAAGCATATGCGTACCCGGGGGGTGGGGGGGGGGGGGGGTGGGGGGGGGGGTGGGGGGGGGGTTCAATTTATAATATTTTATAATAACGTCAAATTTTCATTGTGCCTGTTTTTTATATTTCTTTTGATATTCAACTACATGTAGGTAGAATTGGTTTATCCATTTTAAAGGGATCTAGTAACATTGTCCAAATCCACAACATTTAATTCAAATTCTTACTAGTTAAAGGACCTACAGCGTCTAGATGGCCTACTTTTCACAATTCGGCTCTCTATAAGTACTTTTTCCCGAAAAAGGGGAATTTGGCAGTCATTTCTCATGAAATCAATCAATTTTGGGGTAATTAGTCAATATCTAATTGTTCTGGGAACGCCCCTTTTAAATCGCCAAAATGTGACGTCATCTAAAGATCGGACTAATGAACTAAATTCTGTAGATGACGCGTCATGACTAAGCCAATTAATTGTCAATCACATGTCAATCATGCTGCCGA
Organism: Echinarachnius parma; assembly: GCA_037951105.1. Classification (NCBI taxonomy): domain Eukaryota; kingdom Metazoa; phylum Echinodermata; class Echinoidea; order Clypeasteroida; family Echinarachniidae; genus Echinarachnius; species Echinarachnius parma. The sequence continues at coordinate 27,635 of JBAMJV010005741.1, forward strand.
TTCTGGACCCTAAATGTGGGTGGGGCGTAAACTGGCTGCTAAATGAGATTTGGCATAAGAAAATTAGCCTAAAATCACTACTGTGTTTATTTTCATGGATTTTTTTTCGGCAGACCTATTTACAAGTCATCAACTATGGAAGAAGTGCCAAAGTATGTTGTATTCTTTAGTTCCTTTAAGTGTTTCTCTCACACCCTGTTGTATTCGTATTGCCAATAATATGTAGCATGGAAAATATTTGTGTTTTTTTAATTTCCCTTTAGTTAAAAATGATATTTAAGGTTGAAGTGTTTAGATTTGTAATTATCCACTGGAAAGTTATAACTGTGTACAAAGTCAGTCAAAGAGTTAGCAAATATCACTTTGCTTTTGTGCTCATTACTCAGCCATATAACATCTATATTTATACACATTAACCCCGTCTTCATTTTATGCACATATCAACAAAGTTACTAGATCCCTTTAAAGGTGACATTTGCAATTAGGGATTCATGTACCATTATATAGGACTGTGTTTAATTTTTATATGATAATCAACTATGGGGCAATTCCACGCCAAAGTGGACATTTGACCAAAAAATTTACAAGCATTTTTATGATACAAATTTGGTATCAAATCAAAGCTTAAATTCTATATTTTTGGAATTCAATGAGAAAATTTTAGTTTTACATAATTTTAGTTGTTTTTTTATAATAACTTTATAACCATAATTGAACCCCACAAATTTGACATTTTTGTGAAAAAGTGTTTTGATCCTGTGTTTGTTTTATATTTCTCCAGTTAAGCCTAAAAACCATTATTCTGACTCCTGAGATATGACCATTTCGTAAAATAGTAAATTTGTATGATTTATTTGATTTGTTATGCTTCAATGACTTCTTATTTTCAGCCTATGAAAATGTCCTTCCGTTACCGAAAAATCAATATTTTTAATTTTGTGGCTCACATAATTGTTAGAGAGCAGACCAATCTTCAGTGCAAAGCAAGTTCAAGTAGGCCTTCCCATTGCTAACAATTGTATTACTCATTGTTTCTTCGTTAATTAATAAATAACAAAAGAAAATGTCCTTCCGTTACCATACACATGGTAACAGATGGACAAGGTACCTCATATTACATATTATGACAAAATTTATGTTAAAAAATTTGTCTCTCATATATGAAAACCCAAAATAATGAGACAATACCTGCAATGGCCAGCTATCAGTGGCGTAGCGTGGTCAGACTAGTAATTTTCTGTGTTTCAACCAATCAGATTTGTGCATTTAGAACATTTGATCTGGCTCACAATTGATGTTATCTCTTTCTGCAACAGGGCCCTTGTACCATGATGCCATTTGTCTAGATTTCTATTGTATGGGGATTAGTAGGTCTATTTAACTGTGGTGAGCCAGGGTGTGAATAGGCTCTGATCATGACTTTGAATAGGTCTTTTTTTATACAATACACCCCTATAGAATTCTTGGACATGGGTGTAGGTCTAAAATAATTAAATTTTACATGAAATTTGCAAACTAAAAACAAGGCTGTAGAAAAAGCAAGAAATAACATATCTCCAATTCTTTAATATGTTGTAGAAATTATATCAAGCCAAGATTTAAGCAAAAAAAATTCTCAAAATTATTTGATCCACTAGGTAAAACGGAAGGTCAAAATCTAAGGTCAAAGGTTATCGTATCCAAACTCGCTCATGCATGAACACAAATGGCATAAATGGATTGCACTTAACATCCCCAGTCCAATGACACCTTTACAAAATAAATTGACCCAACGGTTAATGGACAATGGCTATTTGAAAAATGGTGCCCACGCCCATTTCTTACACAACTCCCCCATAAGAATCGACCATAGCGCCATAACCATTGCGCGGATTGGGCTAAAACTTAAATATTTGCGCTTTTAAAGGTTGAAATATCATACATACCAAATATTAGCAAATTTGAAGGGGGCTGCGATGAAAATTTTCAATTTTTTTAAAGGTGATTTGACATGGAATGACCCTACTGTGTCATATCATACATTATAGTCCATTATGTCCTTCCGTTACCGAACATTGGTCCGCTTTGTGTGAAATAACTCAAATATCTGCGGACAAATTTTAATCAAAGAACAAGTAAATTCTTCTTAACCCGTCAGAGAATGAAATGTGTGCCCTTAAAATATTTTGTATTATTTAATATCACAGAGTTTTAGTTAAAACTGATTTGATAACAAAACCTTGTCCATTTTAGTGTCCTTCCGTTACCGACCTCATTTGTATGCATATTCAATATTGTGCGGAGATAAAAAAAAAAAAAAAATTATGGGACCTTAAAACTGTATGTTTTGGAAGTATTGTTATCAAAATAGACTGTTCTAACAACACAAGTATTTAAAAATGTCTTTCTTAAAGTTGACAATTTGTGTCTGAGTGTCCTTCCGTTACCATGGATTGACCATGAATAAGAGCCATTGGAGCATGAAATATAGTAAGAAAAAAATAGAAATGTAAATGCTTGTGATGTCCATATGCTATCTATGATACAAACTCATTTTAGACCACAAAAGAGATGTTTCCTTCTCATAAATGGTCTTTAAATTGCAAAATTAATTTTATTGTACAATTCCAATAGACTTTTCAGAGGTCCTTCCGTTACCGTCCTTCCGTTACCGAACACTGGAGTAATTAATTTCTCATAATTAATATACCAATGTAGATATTTTTCTTAAAAGGTGGTGTTATACTCTGTGAACATAAGGAAATTGACTAGTAGCCAACTTAACATGATAAACCTCGTAACTCCACGGAGATTGGGTCATAACTAAAAAACTTTTAAAAATCCATGTCCATTTTGGCGTCCTTCCGTTACCGGCCTCATTAGTGTCCATATCTAATTTACATAATGGGGTCAAAATTTTAGAAATAGTGGAAATCAAAGGTGTCCCAACAAGGATCAAAGACATGCCATTTAGAATAAAAAATAAAAAGCAGGATCCTGGAATTATTTGATTGAAGTTCCAAAATTGTGTCTGAATGTCCTTCCGTTACCGTGGAATTGCCCTATGTTGAAATTGTATAATTCATCAAGTTTATTTGAATAAAGTGAGGATTGTATGTTTCATTTGTTGTACATTTCTTGTGATATTCAACGACGAATACAATGTTCATGGAATCGGGATACAGTGTACTTCATTCAAGTTTATTACACTCAGGGTATTTTTGTCCTTACAAAAAGTCACTTTTTTCAAACTATCTCTAGATCTTCCTAAAGATGACAAAAGATATGACAAAGGTGAAAATTAAATACATCAGTCACTAAGCTTTTAATGTATTATATCAACTCATTTAATTGCACAGCTTACACAGACAATATTTCTTACATCAATATTAACGGCCATATTTACTTGAAAGATCACATAAGAAAAATAAATCATAATTATATTCATATATATATCTTAGAATAGTGATTACGATAAGATACCATTACACAAATATAAAGCTTGCGTGTATAAATTATTTACGATTTTGAGTTGAAGACTCAAACAAACTGACAAATGTTGCAGTAACACAGACATTTCTTATAGAAAACACATAACATTCAGCATTCATTAAAAATTGACAGCGACCAAGTTTGGATACACAAATATGGTTGTCTAACTTGATGTATGTCCACAAATTAAATATTTCAAACCCATATTTGTAATATACCTTCATGTTCAATTTATGTTCGATGTATGTCTACAAATTAAATATTTCACACCCATATTTGTAATATACCTTCATGTTCAATTTATGTTCGATGTATGTCCACAAATTAAATATTTAAAACCCATATTTGTAATATACCTTCATGTTCAATTTATGTTCGATGAATGTCCACAAATTAAATATTTCAAACCCATATTTGTAATATACCTTCATGTTCAATTTATGTTCGATGTATGTCCACAAATTAGATATTTCAAACCCATATTTGTAATATACCTTCATGTTCAATTGATAGTGCGATACATGTAAACATACTGAGACGATTAACACATTAGCTCTGATACAGTAAGTACTCATGCCGTGGTGCATGGATAATACATGTTAGAGCAAAAAACAAATCGTCTTGAACAGGTTAATACAATCACCTGACCATCATCCTGTTCCTGATAGCAATATTTTAGTAAATTAATGATGAATTTGCTATTATTTAAAACAAATACTGATATATCAGTATGTTCCAAACCCAGGTATGTAATACCTTCATGGTCAGTTTATATCTTGTATGTAAACATGTATAGCAAAAAGCAAATGGTATTGTGAATGGGTTAACCAATTTACGACTGGTCATGAAAACATTGTAAATACTTAAAATATGGAGAATGCATGTTATAGCAAAGACAAAGTGGTCTTGAATGTTCAGGTTTATGCAATCACTACACCTGACATTAAGGCCATCATTTAACATTTTAATTGAGCTATTATCTTTGATAAATAGAACTGAAATAGGTTCACAAACGGTTACGTGATAACGTTTCAGACTCTATTCCTGAGATTAGTTTGGTCATATGATGACATAAATGGTACCCTGGGGTACCAAACGAATATCCGCCATTTTGTTTAATTATTTATTTATTTTTTAGGGCTGTACCGGGGTATAGCGTGCATACTTGCGCGCGCTGCACTGCATGCACAACGCAATATGGTTATGCTTCGAGTGGACACAAGATGGCGCTACACAACGCGGTACCCCGGGGTACAACGGTACCCCGGGGTACCGCGTGTGTCATCATATTACAAACCAGTTTAACCAGTTCAGGACTGGGCCCGAAAAATACTCGGGCTGGGGTCTACGGACAATGCATGTTATACCTAAATCAAATCAATCTTGAATGGATTATTTTGTTTGAAACAAGAAAGTAATCATGCTTTATTTTTGCCTTTTAAGCTAAGCTTTCAGCCATTATATTGTGATCACACTTTAGTGATTACATTTTAATTTAAATTTCAAAATTATATTCCCCTTAATATTACATTCCATTAACATACAAAATGACAAGTACTATATCAACATTGAAAGACATACAAACACATAGACACAACAATAACTTTTTGTGATTTTTTTTGTTTACAAAATAAGGTTAAATACTGAACAGATAATATCATTTAATGATATACACAATATGCATTTGGTTCAACAGTGACAAGACAAATAAATGTTACATCCAGATCAGAAGCACAAGCACCCCATATAAAGGGTCTTCAATAAATTGATTTATATTCTCATTCATACACTCGAAGTAGACATGAAAAATTATGTACCCTAAAAAAAGGAAGGACTTTCTTGTGTTAGTGCGACGTTTTGCCAACTGATCACTGTGCATGAACAAAATTAATGAAAGTAATTATTCAAAGAAACATTGATTGTCATTAAATAATTGCAATACTTTGGAATTTACCACACATTTCATTTTTGAAGAGTACAAATTTGCCTAATATTACAGAGTGATGATAACAAGAGTTTTGCAATAACAATTATTTTTCACTCATGTCATGTCCACAGCACATTCAAACACATCCAAGATACAGAAATGTTTACTGTTCTATCAACAACATCTCCATTTTAAAAATGAAAACTAGGATAATTACAGTATAGCGCTACAATACAAGGTAATATGAATGATATTCAGATATCAAGTTTTCAATTGATGAAATTACCATGGGAGGAATATCAACCTCCTACACACACAGTTTAGAACTGAGCATGGTGGCTAGGCAGTTAGAGTGTCCGCCTCTAGCACGAGAGGTCCCAGGTTCAAACCCTGACCGGCTCATACCCAAAACTTTAAAAATGGTACCTTCTGCCTTCTAGCCAGGCGCTCGGCATTTAGAGAATGGAGAAGGGAAAGTTAAACACACGAGTTACCAGAGGACTAGCCCCCTTCTGTAACTTTCACTACGTTATGTAGACGTGTGGCCTAGGGCTAATGAATCGGAGATAGGCGCCGCCTTATGTGCCAAATTGGCATGGGAAGGACTTAAAAACACACACACACACACACACACACAGTTCACATGCTGTAAAGGGATTTGTGAAGACATTTTGATGAGTGTAGCACCTTTTAAATAATGTAGAAGGGTACAACAGGATTTAGAATTAATCAAAACTACTCTGCAAACGGCCTGGAAGAAAAAGTTTAAATCATAACCTTTTTACAAGAGGGAGATGATCTTAACATTAAAACAAACAAATAATGCACCAAATTACAATTATTTTGGATAGGGAAGCAGGGATGACTGAAATTTGAAAGACTGAGAAATTTGGGGGACATTGATTTTGAACTCTCTCTATGGTACGAGGTTGATGTATTATATGGTAAAACAGAGTTGACGTTAGAGCAATTGCTTCATCGAATTTGAGAATGCACGCAGGGATACGCCATATCTTCAGAACCAGGAAGAATTATCCATGAACACGGCACTTGTGCAACTTATAAACGCTATAGAGAGTGTGATGTGCATGTGACATAGCCCGGGGGGGGGGGGGGGGGGGGGGGGCACTCATGTATAATGTAAGACGGGTATGTGCCGCTTAAAAGAACCCCGTTTTCACACCCGATTTTCAAAAATTGCCGCTCCATAGACCCCCGGAATGACTTTGCTCCTTGACCACCATTTGAGGGTTTCTGTAGGTCTTTGGTAGCTCCAAGTTCATGTATTTTGCCCGGACGGTAGTTTTAGTCTTCTCCTTAGTCCCCTTAACTCCTGTTTCAGGGTTTTTGTAGCTCCAAAGACCCTATATTTTGTGCTTGTAGTCAGCTCTTAAGACCCCTATTTCAGATTTCCGTGCAGCACACCCCCGTCAAAAAATAATTTGAGTGCCCCTCCTAAGTTGAACTTAAACTCTAAGTTGGACTTAAAATATATGGTAAGCCATTTGTAGCCTTGGAATAAGATATATTCAAAATCAAAATCCAAGTATGTTGGTCTTTTCATAAATTATACATCAAGAACATGAAATCCCCATGATGATAGAAAATATCAATGATTCGAATCAACATTTTTGCTTTTAAAAAGAAATTTGACAAAACTGTTTTAAAGAAACTAACGGCTTTCCATAATTTCTAAGTCCAACTTGGAGATAAGTTCAACTTGGGATCTTTGTGAAACACCCCCCCTGGAGATCAATTCCATCCTAAAAATAGGCAGCGGTTTGCCAGAGAAATCAGCTATCAGATATTGTGACAAATATACGGGTTGAATCATGCAAATATACATATGTTTTTAAAATCTAACGGTATTCATGAACAGCTTATACAGTATGTTTTTTTAATAACTTTTTACAAAGCTTGACAAGTACCATACTCACTACCATCTTTGAAATCACGCTTTTGTTCCAAGAAGCTCCTACTTCCAGAACTACAAAACTTTCCATCGCGTCAAAACACACAGCAGCTCTTTTCTCTCGGCAAGATAACATTTTAAGTAGTTTGCAAAAGTTTGAATCTCACAGTAAGTATACAAAATGGCTGGTATATATGAGAACATGTACCACACACAATATCTAAATCGACAACATCAGACATACAAAGATACAAATCTCATTGACATTACAATATACAATACATTCATAATTGTTTGAAGTACTTTCTTACAATCAGCATATCGAGGTGACTCTCAATTAATTTGGTTTAAAACTTCATAATAACCCTATTATGTATACCTATGGCAGTGCTTCGTATATGATGTACATTCATGTAATAAACTTAATACAAGAACACCACTGACAAAAGTGAAAATGTTTCTGAAATACAACTTGTATTTATACCATCAACCATACCAATACTTCAAACTTTGGGAGTAGTCAAAAACCCTGAATAAGCCTAGATACAAATGCAGATTACTTGTGAATTCCAGCCGATATGTTTTAGTGGCCCAAAACAAGTTGTTGTTGGCCCCAAAACAAAGAATAACATTACAAAGTCTGTAATATGTAGTTGTCCATTTGGACAAGCAAAGAGCTGGCACGCAAAATGTTGGTTACCCACGGTAAGTGGACCAAATTTTGATTTCAAGTCACGGTCATGGATTTATATAAATCCAGGTATGCACAAGTATGAAAGATATAAGTGGTCGCATTTGTCATTATTTCCATAATTCATGGACAATAAATAAATTACGTTACAATTACAAGTACTTTGTGCAGAAAGAATATTAATAATCTGGTGTGAAGTAGACTTGCACCTTGAGAAAATTTATGAACAATTTTCTTACAAAATGTCATTCATTTACTGATAGAAAGACTGGTGCAGTAACATGGATATGTCATTCGATTACATTCAATTACAAAGTACTTTGTGCAGAAAGGATATAAATAATTCAGTTCTTATCAAGTGGATGAGCAATTTCAGCATTTCTCCATTCATTTTTACATCGGATACCTACTACAAACATGACAGTCGAGTCTAATACTGCATGTAGGCATGTCACATAGACAATGACATTATTATAAAGGGAGAGCTCAATTTGTAGAGCACCGGTTTTGCAATCTACAGATTGGTGGTCCAAATGATTTTGACAAATGAAGGAGAATCAAGTTGGATTTGTAATACATTGGTCCAAAATATAGCCAAAGTCCAATTAGTCTCGCTCAATATTCATCTTCATCTGATATATACAACAAACCCGGTGGTCCTGTCGTATACATGGAGTAGACATGTCACACAGTTATTGACAATAAAGGAAGAGCTCAGTTGGTAGAGCACTGGTTTCAAAATACAGATGTAAAGGCTAAAAATCCTGCTGTTTTTGTTTGTCATTTATCTACTACAAACCCTGTGGTCCAGTCTTATACTTGAAGTGGGCATGTCACATCGAAATTTACAATAAGGGAGAGCTCAGTTGGTAGAGCACCGGTTTTGCACGCTAGAGGTCCAAATCTAGCCAAAGTCAATTTTGTTTCCTAATCAATTACATTTATCTCCATTTAATATTTACACCAAACCTGGTGGTCCTGTCATATATATGTATTTAGCATGTCACACATACACTACTCAACAAAAGTTAAGGATCACTTTTTATTTTGTGTATAATTTCAAAATGACATATTTTACTCCTGAATGACCTCAGACACACTGTAATCAATATCACATGTGGTTCAGTAGTTGCATAATGTCTCTTGCATCATTTTATTCCAATGAGGACACCATCTAGTTAAGCAGAAAATGAAAGAACTAGGTAAGACCTCACTCATAGCTTGGAAAAAATACAAGTTAAGAAAAAAGGTGATCCTTAACCCTAACCAGGCCGGGTTATTTTGGCTATGCTATAGCCGGGGGGGGGGGGGGTGGATTCCACCCCCCCCCTGAGATCTCGGTCGCCGAGCGCGCGGCCGCCACAACATTTGGCACACAGATAGATTGCGACATAATCTACAAGATTGCATTGTTAGTTTTTTGAAAAAAAATCAATTTCGAATTAATTATGCAAATTTATGCAAAAATCCCCTTTTTGTCAATAAATCACTAAATATGGCTCAGAATATGCTAATTTTGTGCTTGAATATTCTTTATGACCTAATTATCAGGTTTTCAACATTAAAAATTGTGACAGCCAAAAAATTCCTTATGTATTTCTTTGTTTTTTGAATTTCTTATGTATTTCTTTGTTTTTTTACTTTTGTTTTTTATTATTTTTTTTGATGGAATAAATTATTAACCATTATTCAACAACTTTTAGCCCAAAATTAAATGACTGCAGTGATTAGAATGAAAAATAATGAAGGTTTTGTCTATTATAGGAAAAAATCAATTTCCATAGGATTTGTACACAAATCACAAAATTTGGCGATTTTCGGGCCGACGCTCACTTACAAAAGGTCACGTGACTTTAGAACCGTATACCCGGTCGTCGCAAATTTGGTCTCAAAAGTTGCGCAAGACTTCAATGAAAAAACTCATGAAGTCACGCGGCAATACCTGCGCGCGTTGCGGAATTATCGCGCGAAAAGTCGAGGGGGGGGAGGATTCCACCCCCCCCCCGGCCTGGTTAGGGTTAACTTTTTTTGAGTAGTATATATTGACAATTAGGGAAGGCTCAGCTGGTAGACCACTAGTCCTCCAATCCGGAGGTCGCAGGTTCAATTCCCACTGGAGTCCAATTATAATGATCATCATTGTATCTACATCCAATACCAATTACAAATCGATGTTCCAGTCCTATACTTGGAGTGGGCATGTCACAAAGAAGACAAACGAGGGAGGATTCTGGCTGGTTTAGCAATATGGAGATCATAGGTTCAAATCCAGCCAAAAATCCAATTTGTTCTTGCTCATCATTAATCTACATCTGATACCTACTACAAACCCGATGGTCCAGTCGTATACTCGGTGTGGGCATGTCGCTGCATCCCTGTTGCCGTAGCAACTCGTCAATCTGTTGTCGCTTGATCAGCTCGACCCAGTACTGTAACGGAAACGCACAGAGTAAAATGCACTTAGAGAAACATGTCTTGCTTTGATTTTATCATGAGTAAAATTCAATTAGAGAAACATGTCTTGCTTTCATTTTATTATGTAAAACGTACATGTTTATTTTAGTATGGTAACTCAAATTATATGGACATATACTTAGACATCAGACATTATAACACAACATTATAACATTATAACACAACATTATAACACAACATTGGCAAACTATTGACAATGTAGAGGGTGACAGAAAATAATTTTGATGGATAATATAGAGGAGTGGCTGGGAGCCTTTATGATAGATGTTGGGCAATGGATTGTAACCTAGGGCATAATGTAATTCAGTACTACATGCATGTAATACGCGCGCATGGCTTTAGTTCAGATACTCAGTTGTTCGTCGGATCGGACTCGGATCGTGTAGTGTGCGGTGGGCTTAAGTCTTTGTTTAGATTATAGCACCAGGTATGCAACAAGAGATCATTTTAGTTGCCAACTAGGGTTAACATAATAGGTAATTAATGCTTTCCAGATAACCATAGTTAGTGACTAAAGAAAACTTTATGTAGACCCATCATCTAAAATATACTTAGCGTGAAATGCTAAAAGGGTTTTGAATATCATTATGGGCCCAGTACTTAGGTGAAAATATTTCTCTGTAAAAACTGTGGCACACTGGTAAAGAAAGTTACGCCTATGCCATGACAGTCACGGTATGTCGGGTCTAGTTTAGTCATTATCCATTTCATTGTTGGTACAAGAGAGATGTGATTTCAAGCTCTGAGTGATTTTGGCTGAATTTTGACAAAGCTAATGGATCCCTTTAAGTAAAGAAAGAGCAAGTTACCTCAATGATATGGCAGTCTCCGTCCGTCAGGCCTAGTTTGGCCAGGAATGAAGCGGCGCTGACTCTACTGGTGTTGGTTTGGCCCGGGGTACTTTCCCCATAGGAAGTACTGCAATAACAATGTCATATTTATAACACGCATTTCACATAATGTCTCTAAACGCTGTTAGAAATTGAAAAATAAAAGGAAGGTTCAGCACACTATATTGCGCAGTAACTTTACATTTAACGAGAATACAGACTATTGCTCGTACTGGTGTTTCATTATCATTGCGCTATATACAAACTTACATTTACTATTTCATTATATAAGATGATGACGTCATAATTAAGGGAAATTGAGCATTCCTATTGGTTGATTACTGATGCTTAATCCGGTATAGTAAATGGTAAAGTTATAGTGCATATGCACTATAACTGCGCAGGGTATGGCCTTGGAGTGCGTAATGTGCGCTTGTTCTTGAATGGGGAAAGTGCGCAGAGCGTGCAATTATTTTTAATACGCGCTGGCCCTTGTACAAAGTATGCAGAACCGACGAGAGAACACTCACAATTTGAGCAAGGTCAATTTGGGTTTATCAACATGATAACAAAATCGGTTCCTCAAAATAATCATCTTATATAACAAATAGTACATGCTTCCTGTCGTTAAATATTCCATAATAGACAACTCTACATTTTTAATTTGCACTCGGCCTGCGGCCTCGATGCAATATAATCGCTCTCGAGAAATTAAAAATGTATCGTTGTCTATTCTGGTATATTCAACTCCAAACCATGCACTATTTGTATAATAAGGAAAAAATCTACAAAACAAAATGAGAGTCAGTAAGGGAAATAAGCTTTTGATCCTAGCAGAATCTATATGTCAGAGGCAAAACAAAAACTATTTCTTTTGGTACAGTTTGGTTGAGACAGTAGGAATGGTAGTAGAGGAATGCTTTAGAAGCTAGCTGCACTAGGACACTGTGGATATAGGAACAATACCCACAATATTTGTAGGATGCGGTCTCAGGGAATGACTAAAATGAAACAATTTGTAAAGGGTCAATCGTACCCACCTGTTGAGTAGATTCGAGGTGGGGGAGTTGAGACAGTAGGAATGGTAGTAGAGGAATGCTTTAGAAGCTAGCTGCAATAGGACACTCTGGATATAGGCAAGATAACTCTGGTCGGTCTGGAAGTGCTTGTTACGACTCACGATGGCATCCAGGAATGTGCCCTGGTCAAAAGAGAGACAAAATTATAGAGAAATGAGGTCAAATGTGAGATAATATGTACATTTCTATAATATATAGTTATATAATATGATGACGTCATAATGAAGGTAAATTGAGCATTCCCAATGGTTGATTACCGATGCTTAATCCGGTATAATCAATGGTAAAGTTATAATACATATGTATTATAACTTTTCAGTATGTACAAACTGACCATAGAGAGCCAAACGAGCTGCGCAGGGGATTGCCTTGGAGTGCGTAATGTGCTCTTGTGCGCTTGTTCTTGAATGGGGAAAATGCGCAGAGCGCGCAATTATTTCTAATACGCGCTGGCACTTAACACAGTACGCAGGGCCGACAATGGCTGGAGAGAACACTCACAGTTTGAGCAAGGTCAATTTGGGTTTATCAACATGATAACCATATCAGTTCCTCAAAATAATCATATTATATAACAAATAGTACATGCTTCTTGTCGTTAAATATTCCACAATAGACACCTCTACATTTTTAATTTCTCTCGTGCGATTATATTGCACTCGGCCTGCGGCCTCGATGCAATATAATCGCTCTCGAGAAATTAAAAATGTATCGTTGTCTATTCTGGTATATTTAACTCCAAACCATGCACTATTTGTATAATATTATATAGCGTACAATATGAAACAAAAATCCCTCTGCGCTTTACTATTACTAAATCATTACAACAAATTACAATAACAAAATTAACAACATAAACCAATAGATCAAACTTGCATTATTACACATTTGCAAAATAATATGAAATTATACAAACACAAGGTTAGGCAATTATTATTCAAATTTGTTTATGTGAAAGCGTTGAACCATGCATTCTTTTTAGTTGTTTTCACTCACATCATAGGTAGCATTGAAATCTAAGCTGATACGTAATTCCCCCACTCAACTAATGTTTATGAACATGACTAAGCCTAAGTAATTTTACATTTTATTTATAGGTGCACCTGTTCTTGACCGATACAAATACGTCGGGACTCGGTTATAAAGAAACAAAAAACATCATGACTCAGGCTTACACATGAAAGCAAAGATACCATGTTCTTTTAGATGAAGACATTCTTAATAATGTGATAAACAATCTACATTTGTCTTATATCAAAACAAAAATAAAATACAAACAAAACTGTTTATCGTTAATAATATCGCTAATGATATTCGTTTGTCTCACAATGTAAGATCAACAAGGAATCTAAAGATCACAACGTTTCGTGCGCCGCTGCAACACTTCATCAGGTGATACAAATATGCTGTAAGCAAGGGTATTTATCTTACCTTGTAAATTTGGGTCCATATTAAAGGAGAATTCCGGATGAGTTTAAACAAAATACAGTATATTGGAAATAAATCTAGGGATGTGCTTGAATATTTTCAGGATTTGACTCTCTTTGGTTGATTTCTAAGAGATTTTTCTAATGTCATTATCTCTGAGGAAATAATTAAATTTACTGCACACAATCATGAGACCCTTACGTAGCACCCTCACTTTGCTCAATTTCTTGAGTAGGCTTGAATCCGGTGCCACTGCATTGTGATCACTGCATGTGTCATTCATAATAGCCGGTCATGCAGAGCCAGCAAATTCAATAACCACGTTTACAGGACTTTGTGTCTATTCAAATTCCAATGAAAGCCAAACGTGTTACAATTTCGGGCAGGCAAGTATTTTCAAACGGTTCAACAATGCAGTGGACTAAACTATTCATGATCGAGTATTGTATTGGTCCGATCAAAAGAACACATTCGCTGCAGTGTAAAAACATAGATAGGCGCATAGTGAGGGTCGCACGTCACAAATTGGTGCATTGTGGGATAGAACAAGCTCGCTCGCGAATTTGTGTCATTAAAATTTCAAAGCCAATTATAAGAACCCACAATCATACTTTTTTCATACAAAATTGTGTTTATTGACCTAGAATATCTGTCTTTCAATCATTAGAAGCTTGAAATCGTGTGGAAGTACACTTTAAAAGACCACAATCTACAATTAGCTAAATATCAAAACACAAATAAAATACAAACAAAACTGTTTATCTAACCTTGTAAGATGGGGACAATAGAATATTGTTTTCGTAGTCAAACAAGGTGACGTATCTGCGTACTGACGAAGGGATAATCCTGGCAAGAGACTTTGGTTTCGATAATCCCACAAGCTTCATTCTGGCTAGATCTGTCATGCACAGCGGCTTGATGTGCCACGGGACAACCAGGTGGTAGCGACTGAAATAAGATAACAAATGTAGCAAGACTTTATATTATAATATGACAACTAGAGTACATGTAGGTATTATAGTTATAATTATAATTATATTATATTATAATAGTTATAATATTTATAATGTATTATAATATAGCTAATATTTAAAAATACATTCCATACACAGAATTTCCTGATCACACAAAGTACATGAACAATGCATGTGTTGGAATGTCAATAACACGCCAGTTATGCATTGTCTATACATTGTCTGCGACACACAAGAGTATGGTAAAGTCAACTGGTCATACTATGTAGTATGGCAATATACACACCATAGACACAATTTCCTGGTCACACAATAGTAAATAGACAATGCATGTGTTGGCAGGTCAATGGAGCAGGCCAGTCATGCAATGGTTATACATTGCCTACGACACACAACAGTATGGGAAAGGGTGCCTTACCTTGAATGCCCAGGAACAAACATCCACAGTGTTCTGATAAGAGCATTCACCTCCCTAGGTAAGAACAGATGAAATCAAATTGAGTCAATCATTATCACATTATTCATCATTTAGCCTACTGGGAAAGAACTGGGCCAAGTAGACCCAATAGACCGCTTCTGTAATGTATGCAAATGATATGCGTATGACGTCAGACTCCCCCGTTGGCAAGCTTAACAATAGTAACTAGGTTCGGCAAGCTCCGGCAAACTTAGCTTGCCGGACCTAGTTACTATTGTTAAGCTTGCCAACGGGGAGTCTTACGTCATACGCATATTATTTGCATACATTACAGAAGCGGTCTATTCAAAGTAGACATATATGCAATGTAGACAATGATAATCAAATTATTCATCATATTATACTAGAAAAGAACATGGTTGTGTAGACCCAATTAAAAGTAGGCATATGGAAATGTAGACAAATAGACATATTGGTTATCAAATTATTCATCATATACTGGGAAAGAATTTGGTCGAGTAGATTAATGTGATTCAACTTGGAGCTAATGGGATAAAGGAGAATGGAAAGCAATTAAAAGGGGAATGGAGAACATCTATTGTTTTATACGAATAATTCCTCCTATAATTTAAACAGGTACTACAAAATTATTCACAAAATTAGTAACAAATTTGGCCCTTAGATGGTACAAGTTAACCTGACATCAAAAGGGTGCAAAATTGGACTCTTAGACCGACTTTAATAATGGTCCGTGTAAAAAAGAATCCCGACATAATGGGTGGAATTCACAAAGGAGGTTTGTGTAAAACCATGGTCTACGTCTATGGAGTGCCATTTGTAAACTGATGGAGAAAGAATGTAAACTCCTTACTTGTTAACAATGTTGATGCTACACATTTACTATTAAAAGGCACCAAATAAATGTTTGTCTTCTCAGATGGTGAAATGTGCTGGTTAGCAAGCACTAACAGTCATATCATTAGAAATGATAAATTGTTTTACTTACCAGTCTACAAGCAGCACTCCATAGATGTAGACCATGGTTTAAACCATGGTTTACACAAACCTCTGTTGTGAATCCGGGCCAATGGGGCATTAAATTAAAAATCTAATTTCAAAAATCCTCAATGGGAGCACCCCCAATACATCTGTATGTCTGTTCACTCACCTCTCCTTGGATGGTGCTGCTGCTATGACGACCGTTCTGCCTGACAACAGCGCGTAGATGAGATGGATAGCAAACACGTAGTGGCTGATGAAACCCTTGATTCCACTTCCTAGCAACACATTATAGACGAGGGAGAAACAAGTCATTACACACTAAGGCCCAAATTCTCCTTTCAGGGCCCAATGGCCTGATAACGGACCAGCGACATTTACCATGGCAATCATTGACTCTTTACCTCATCAATGTCAATATACTAGAATACACATAACTGAAACATAACTAAACAGAGTAGACAGGCCTTCCTTACTCATTCAACCGTAAAGGATTACCCAAGAATATCTAGAGATCATTGGAACTAGGGCTGGGCCTGGGATATGATTGAGCTCTCGCCACCAAGTTATTCAACCCCAAGTTATTTTAGTTGATGGGTTAGCTGTAACGCAATCTCGGTTTTCCCAAATGTAGTGTGTGGGTTTAATTTAGTCCATGACTTGCTACAATGATGTCATACGACAGGATTTTAACCCAGGGTTCAATATAACCCTTATTGAGAATCATAGCCTATGCGATTGAATATTACACGTTGTCTTAAATGTTGCTTGTAAGTATCGGCTTCCATGGTGGTGTAGATAATACGTGTGGTTTGCAGTTGCACCATGTATAAGGAGAGGATTGGTGAGTCCTGAGAAGGACTGTTGGTATTCTTTCTAGGATAATCCTAAAAAGGACTGTGGTAGTCCTATAAAGGACTGTTGGTAGTCCTGGAAAGGACTGTTGGTATTCTTTCTTGAGCTTGTATGAGTTGTAGTTCTGATAAGAACTACAGCGCCGGTATAGTTATTGTAAGGAGAGGGTGGGTGGTAGGAGGGGCTCGACGTTTCAAACAGGTTGACTGTCCGTCGTCACACCTGGAAACACTCTAATGCGCTAAAATCACTATTATTACCCATGGTCATCACACCTGTATATTTCAAACCCACACAATGATGCAGTGACTTTAATGGGTCTTACCCGGTAGATCGGAGCTCATACTGGAGAGTCTTGATGCATAGCAGCCGACGGGGACCTTGTTGTTCCTACATAGTACTGGTTCATCCCCACTCCGCACCGACGGATGCCTCTCAAAACTATCCACACTACCAGTGGTATCTAAAAAGATAAAATAATAATTTAAAACGCTTAAAACATATGAAACTGACCAGATATATATATATGTATAGTACACATAAAAATGAGCAAAGAAAATAGGGCACAGCTAGCCAACAGGGACTGATTGTAATGAACATATCATATAGTCCAGAAATATCTCGGCAAATACGATGCAACAGCTTTGAGATGGATAAATGAACAATTGGAGCTGTATTATTCCAGAGTTTGACTTATTCCAAATAAATACAAAATTTACACTGTGATATTCCAGTTTCTATAATATTCCAAGTAAATGGACATTTGAACAGTGTGACATCTATAGGAGCTATGATTTATATGTTTGTGTAAATCTAATTTTGTTTACCTCCTTTATGACTTGTTATAGACACCCCTCCCTTACTGGATGCAGTTTCCATAGAAACCTGGTCCCCTTCATCCTCCTCAGATGAGACTTTCACAGAACACGGTGAGGCCTTTGGTCCAGCATCACTGGCCGTTTCCATGCCAACATCAACACCATCACCATCCTCTACCCTTGAAGGTGACCTTGAGGTACAGGGTTGGTGGGGTGGTGATGGTCGTGTCCTAGAATCACACGTGTCCATGGTGACAGTGACAACACTACCATTCTGAGCCTCCAGCTTTGAAGGTGACCTTGAGGTGGAGGACTGGTGGGGTGGTGCTGTACCCTCACTTGAAGGTGACTTTGACGTGCATGGCTCGTGCGAGTGAGATTGTGAAGGGTGCGATATAGAACCTGCTGTATCCATGGTTACAAAATTACCCTCTTCCGGCCTTGAAGGTGACATTAATGAGCAGTCCTCCTGGATTGAAGGTGACCTTGTGGAGCAGTCTTCCTGGATCGAAGGCGACTTTGAGAAGCCAAGCTCCTTGACCAACGGTGACTTTGTGGCACAGTCCTCTTGGATTGAAGGTGACCTTGAGGAGCAGTCCTCCTGTCCTGAAGGTGACTTTGAGTTGAAGGACTGGCCCAGGTGGGGTGATGGTGGTGGGTGTACCCTGGGGTCAGAGGTCGCTGAGTGGAAAGAGCAAGTTGAGGAAGCTGCATATTCAACTCAAATAACATTCATGCAGGGAGCAAGTGGGTACGCAAAGGATAGGACCAATCCAGTAACATGGATGTAGACGTTTCTTGTACAAGTTAGAGATATCGGATGCAGACATTCGTACAAGTAAGCAATGAGCAAACCATGCATTGATACATACAAATATCATTATCAGATGTTAGGTTACCATTTAGTGTATAGTATATAATAGAGGTTCAAACAAGTTAGCCATATGCAGTAAAAAAAAATGAATAACAACAAAAATAACAAAAATGACCAAATAATAATGAATAAATAATCAAACAGGAAGCAAGAGGGATGAAACAAATTAGACATTAAAGTTAAAGCAATCAGCACACGAGTACATAATATGTCATGAAAAGCATGCAGGTATAAATCAACAGCGAGTTGAAGTTGAATGACGTCAACCGAATAACAAATTTAGCATCATCACCACCACAATAACATAGCAAACAACCATGACATTGAATTGGATTGCATGTAGAGTTACACCGATATAGATATTAAAATTGAAAAATTAATTTTTAAATGACACATGGAATAAGACAATCACAAACCACATTGAAATTTCAAGTAATGTACATCAAAGGTTTTAAATTACAAACATGAGATTAAAAAGGGATCAAATAGGAAATAGAAATGTTGTGGTGATCAAATTTAACCAGTGATATTTGTAAGGTATACACAAAAATAAATAAGACAGGAAAATGATGTCCATAGAAAATCAAAAATTACCAAATTAAGACAAAACTAAAAGTAACGCACAAAAGCAAAACATGACCACATAAGAATAACAAAATCTCACAAAAAAAACATAACAATTGTCCATATAATTGGGATTCAGTTTGCAGGCGAGTGATGAAGAACAAAACGAGAAAAATGAAGAAAAAAAAACACAAGACACATAAGGAGAATATACATTTACCAAAACAGACGGACATTGTGCACAGGTGAATAGAGAGATGAAAAAAGAGAAGGGTGGGGGAATGAAAAGGTGAGATATGTGATGGTTAGTTTGAGTTATATAAAGGGTGATGAAATTATGAATTTAAAGACAGATTGTAAAGAAAGAAAGTTAGTTAAATGTACATTGGAAAAGTAAGTAAAATCAGCAAAATGCATTATTAGTGTCAGTTAATGCAGGACTCAACAATTGCACTAGCCTGGGGCAAGTAAAAATTGAGGTCGGGCAAGTGAAATTTCATAAATTGTCTAGTTGCTTGCCCGATCGGGCAAATAGATAATTGTTCAACTATGAGAGAACAATGTAATTTCATATATATATATGTAAATCTCAGAAGTAAAAGGGCAAGAAAAATATTTAGAAAGTCTGAATTTACTTGCCCAAATGGGCAATTAAAGAAACAAATTAGTCTTAAGGCTTGGTTTGTGGCCATTCTCCATTGTTGTGAGTTTGATGCCCAGCCCTCCTAGTGTGTCCCGTCAGCAAGGTACTTATTCCTCATTGCTGCTCTCTATCCAGGTCTAGTAAACAAGTACTTGGCAGGAATTTATCCTTTCAAATGCTGATGCACCTTATCATGGCAGCTCTGCTCAAGCCAGGGTAATAATAGTACATAGTAAAAACCAGTGTATTTAAACATGGATTACATGGAAACTGACATATCGTCGCTGGGCTGTTAAAACCTCGTATCTCAAAAAAACAAAATTTTCAGGAGAGTGAAAAAACATTCTTATTTTAACAAATTATGTGCGTAGGCTATGTTATTTGAACTTAAGACTATGTTTGATAATCAATTTGATATGAAATGGTTGAAATGCACGAAAAATAATTTGGAAGGCGGGAAATTGAGTTACAAGGTTTTCAAACTAAATCCTAAAAGGAGATACAAGGTTTTCAAAAAGATGAATTGTGGTTATTAGAAAGAAAGAAAAAAACTCATGTGGTTATTAGAAGATGAATTACACCTTAAAATTCACATTTATCAAAAAAAGTAATTTTCACCAAAATTTGAGATACAAGGTTTTAACAGCCCAGCGACGATATATAAATGTATAAATTAATAATGATAATAATAATAAAAATAGTGTCTACTTAGTACTTATATAGCGCTCATATCATATTTCACAGCTTGCAGCGCATCATTATTATTACCCCTGTCATCAGATACAAACTGCAATCAATCCAGCACACAAAGTGTACAGTTTCCACTCCCTGGGGAGCATTCCAGCCAGGTACCTCGTACAAGCACATAGTGCTTAGTAACCATATTCCAATCTTTCCGGGAACCCATTTTATATACCTGGGTTGAGAACAGCAAATATGGATACATGTTGTTGATGGAAAATGTCAATTACTACTATACAGGGTGTCTCAGACAGAATGCAACACCTACGATCGTTAATTTCATCAACACCATCGACCAAATGTCATTGTTTTTGTTTGATTGTGTAGAACATTCTTTTTCCAACAACATGATACCATGATCATTGATTTTGGGTAAGGCGTTTGGATCCTAGGGCCATTTTTCTGAGGCAATGTCGTTTCCTAAATTTGCTACTTTTTCGTCTCCAGCGATCCTCGGAACACTGAGGCAGTCTCGCCCCACGGCCTCCCATAGACAATGTGAGCCATACCGTACGGGGTTACCGTATGGGATTACGCAACATTGTCTTCTTTATCAAAGGGAGCGCAGTCATGCGGTTCTTCTGTCTATGGCAGGCCGTGGGGCGAGAATGTCTCAGTGTTCAGAGGATCGCTGGAGACGAAAAAGTAGCAAATTTAGGAAACAACATTGCCTCAGAAAAATGGCCCTAGGATCCAGACGCCTAACCCAAAATCAATGCTCATGGTATCATTTTGTTGGAAAAAGAATGTTCTACCCAATCAAACAAAAAACAATGACATTTGGTCGATGGTGTTGATGAAATTAACGATCGTAGGTGTTGCATTCTTTCTGAGACACCCTGTATAGTAATCAGGCTTTGAAGAGTTGGAAGCCTTACCGGATGATGGTACTTGCCGCTCAGGAGACGGAGAGATATCAACCCAGCTGCCGAAGTATTCTTCCATGAACAGAGGCTCTTCACCGTCCGCCAACGGATCAGACTTGGGGTCTGCCCTCAGAAACAGGTCTTCCATACTCTCATCTACCTCATAGTACAGGGATCTAGGATTAAACAGTTCTAAGTAATATTAAGGGTGCACCTGTAAAGTGTCAGATATTGCCCAAAATGACATTTGAGACTGCAATCCTGTACCAAAATCAGTGTAAGATATGTCCGAATGAAAGTGTGAAAGTTTCATTGAAAAGGAACACTGCTTTCCTGGTTAAAAAAGCGAAAATATGCATCGGCTTTTACAACAAATTACTGTATGATGTTTATGAGGTTTATGACCGTTCATTAACACTCTTGAGCTGAATGATAGATATCGTCATACTAAGGGGGCATTTGAAAAAATCTAACCCCATTTATTCTTCTCTTACCATAAGCTAAACAACATGGTAGAAGAGAAACGAGGAAGCTCCCAGTAATTTTCGTGGAGTTAGACACTTTACAGGCATCCCTTTAATAAAAGCGATAATCATCTGCAAGATAAATCCGCCATGAAGATGTCTTTTGAATGGGCTCAGTCTGGGTTAATAAAAGTGCAAAGTGTTAAGAGATGATATTGTATATTAGGTGCTATATAAATTGAAGCTATTATTATTATTATTATTATTATTATTATTATTATTATTATTATTATTCTCTATAGACCCCAGGTCCAACTATTTTCAGATCCAGTCCTGAACAGTTTAATCAAACCAGTCACTCTTTATAACAAAGAGATACACTGTTGGCTTGCAGTAGCACCATGTAAGAAGGGAGGGATTGGAGAGTCCTAAGAAGGACGGTTGGTATCCATTTTCGGGTAGTTCTAAAAAGACTGTGGTAGTCCAGGGGGGTGTTTGACAAAGATTCTAAGTTGAACTCAACTCCAAGTTGGACTTAAAAAGTATGGAAAGCCACTAGTTTCTTTAACAAATTGTTGTAAAGGTCCTTTTTCAAAGGACATAAATATGTTGATTTTATTTGTTAACATTTTCTATTATCAAGGAGATTTCACGTTCTTGATGCAACATTTATGAAAAGTCTAAAATTCTTGTTTTGTGGCTTTTGAATATATTTTATTCCAAGGCTACAAATGGCTTTCCATAATAGTTAGGTCCAACTTAGAGTTAAGTTCAACTTAGGATCTTTGTGAAACACCGCCCTGGAAAGGCCTGTTGGTATTCTTTCTTGAGCTGGTAGTTCTTGCTGAGTGTATTGTAAGTAGGGGTGATTTGGATTACTATTATAATAAAATATATTAATTCTGCATTTATTCAGTCACTTCTTAAACACTGTACTTACTCAAGAGATGCGTATGCGGACCCCATGACGAATCTCGCCTCGTAGCTCGGTGGTAACGATTCAAAGGTAGAAGACTCTTGGTAAGAAGACAGACTCTCCACTGAGATACTCTCAGACTGATGCATCAAAGCATAGCAAGGCAACAAGGCAGGTTAGTAGCAAATGCAGACACAGCGGGGGAGAGAAAACAAGAGGAAAAGGGATGAGTGTCAGTTCATGCTGCTTGAAATCATAAGGATTTAATTTTTGAGCCATTTCAATACCCCTAGTCATGCTGCCAAAGAAAAATACAATTTACTTTTGATATTGTTTATATTGCTGAATGTGGATGATTAATCAAATCAAATCAAATCAAAAGCTACAAACCACAATCACTTAAAAAAAAACACTGGGGACATTTCATTAAGTTCTACTGATTTGGGGATCAACAGGGATGTAAACTTGTCTAAAAGAACTTGGCTAACTGCAAATTGCTAGTTAAATTGGCACTCAAGAGGGTTAAATTCTGAAGACATTATAATGGCCATATAAAGGCCATTAATCATGTAATGTTCACACATCATTTCCGTATATGCTGGTGTATTAACCGCACCTTTTTTCAACAAAAAAAAAGGGGGTGCGGTTAATACACGACCGTATTAACCGCACTTTTTTTTCTTTAAAAAAATTTTTTTTTAGGGGTGCGGTTAATACACCGGAGCGGTTAATACACCGGAGCAGTTAATACACCGAAAAATACGGTATGTGACCCTATCGGATCACAGAAACACACATAGTATGAACCCTTTGTTAGTCTTAATTTGTATATGTCAACATAGTTACAAGATCCCTTTAAAAGATGTAGAGGAAAGCTTTGAAACCTACCATTCCATGCGGGTGTCTCCCTAACACTGGCAGGTCCCACTGACAGTTCGCCATACATTGCCTTCAAAGAACAACAAAGAGATATTACAGAACAAACCTGTGTATAGTGACCACCTAAAGGAAACTAGACAAGTGGCCACTGTAGACAGGTTCAATAACATTGCTTTTCTCCGCAGGGGATCATGTTTGATGGCAAATATAGGCAGGGTGGCTGATATAGACAGGTGGCCGATAAGGCAGGTTTGACTGTAGTATATGAGGGATGAAATCACTGACGAATGGAATACCTCATAGTTGAAATTATAAAATATCCTCAATATACTTTTTTAAAGAACTGAAAGACTTTTCTTTGTAAAATGATTTTTTTTTGTTTTGTTTCGGTTTTGTGTGTCTGATTATCACATTTCTTACAGATGGAGCATAATTGTGAAATAATTGGTCAAATTAATTTGCAATATTTATAATCATTATTATCAGTAAGTATATCACTTTCTAAAACACTTCAAAGAGGACAAATCATTTGAGGCTGCAGAATTCCATTGTAAATTTTACATTACATACCAATATGTATTAAAATTCAGAAGCAAAGATGGTATTTTGATTATGATCATATCATGCTGAATTTGACGGCCATTATTTAAGGCCATTATTTAATTTTAAATGCATTCATTTTGGTCAAAACTTAAGTTACAGATGATTTTGATATCTTATTTAAGGTGATAATATTATATTTCATATATTTTCAACAGTGTTATAGAGTACCGGAGATCAATGTCACAGCTATTCACTGGCATGAGCAATGGTTCTAAACAATGTCAGGCAAGCCAAAAAGTCTGTGACCTAGCATTTGCCAAACAGGAAAACATACAGCTAACCCATTGTGGCTAGGGCAAAACAAAGGGCAAGTTGTTTCAAACCATTACTATGTTATAACAAATAGAGGTTGATGTCATGGCCTGTATTACTCACAGATTGATGGCATGTAAGAAGTTGACGGTGACTGTTCTCCCTATTGTGAGGAGGGAGACCGAGGGCTCCACCAGAGCAGCCTCCTGCCTCTCCAGGTGGAGAATGTTACCGTCTCTGCAGTAGAACTGTTGGTAGAAACATACACAAGGAAATTGTCATGCGTGTGGATATTAATAATTATAATAATAATAAACTCGATTTATATAGCGCCTAACATGATTGTAATCATCTCTAAGCGCTTTACAATGATATTATTACCCCCGGTCATAGGATACAATGCAAACCAGCACACATTGTGTGCACCATCTCCACTCCCTGGGGAGCATTCCTCCAAGCGGCTCATGGGCATTGAGAAGATCCTTCACATATATATGCTGTCACCTCCTACCGGGTCCCCATTTATACACCTGGGTAGAGAGCAGCAATTGTGGATAATTTGTCTTGCTGAAGGACAGGGGCAGGGTTCGAACTCGGGATCTCACGATCGGAAAGCGCGCTCTACCAATCTTGCCACACCACATCCACTACACAGCGGTTCTCCATTTTGAACTAGGCTAGTTTGTGTGCACTGGATAACACCAATTCAGTGCGTATAGGGCACTGTTAGCAAAGCATTCGCAAGAAAGCATTGCGTGTGTGATCAACAAATGCAAACTACCTTTAATCAATGAAAGAACAAAATATAGAAAAGATATATTATTCAGCGCCCTTTAAAATATTTCATTGGTCAACTCAATATTAAAAATATTCTTCTCCTCCTCTCCCCGAGGGCTTTACCATCCATCCATCCATCATCCTCTGTTTCTCTCTTACCTTCAGTAGTTTTCTGAGCCTGTTCATGTAGTTCATGTAGTGTCCTGAGGCTGCGGTCAAATCCTCTGGGGTTGATGGTGGTCACTATGATCTGCACCCATTTATCAATCATTAAATCTATCCATCTATTTATTTATCTATCCATCTGTCCATCCATCCATCCATCATCCTCTCTTTCTCTCTTACCTTCAGTAGTTTTCTGAGCCTGTTCATGTAGTTCATGTAGTGTCCTCAGAGTGCGCTCAAATCGTCTGGGGTTGATGGTGGTCACTATGATCTGCACCCATTTATCAATCATTAAATCTATCCATCTATCTATTTATCTATCCATCTGTCCTTCTGTCCATCCATCATCCTCTCTTTCTCTCTAACCTTCAGTAGTTTTCTGAGCCTGTTCATGTAGTTCATGTAGTGTCCTGAGGCTGCGGTCAAATCCTCTGGGGTTGATGGTGGTCACTATGATCTGCACCCATTTATCAATTATTAAATCTATCCATCTATTTATTTATTTATCCATCTGTCCATCCAGCATCCTCTCTTTCTCTCTTACCTTCAGTAGTTTTCTGAGCCTGTTGACTCCCTCCTTAGCCCCATAGCTGCACAGTTCATGTAGTGTTCTCAGAGTCCGCTCAAATCCTCTGGGGTTGATGGTGGTCACTATGATCTGCCCCCATTTATCAATCATTATATCTATCTATCTATTTATTTATCTATCCATCCATCCATCCATCCATCCATCATCCTCTCTTTCTCTCTTACCTTCAGTAGTTTTCTGAGCCTGTTGACTCCCTCCTTAGCCCCATAGCTGCACAGTTCATGTAGTGTTCTCAGAGTGCGCTCAAATCCTCTGGGGTTGATGGTGGTCACTATGATCTGCACCCATTTATCAATCATTAAATCTATCCATCTATTTATTTATCTATCCATCTGTCCATCCATCCATCCATCATCCTCTCTTTCTCTCTTACCTTCAGTAGTTTGCTGAGCCTGTTCATGTAGTTCATGTAGTGTCCTCAGAGTGCGCTCAAATCGTCTGGGGTTGATGGTGGTCACTCTGATCTGCACCCATTTATCAATCATTAAATCTATCCATCTATTTATTTATCTATCCATCTGTCCATCCATCCATCCATCATCCTCTCTTTCTCTCTAACCTTCAGTAGTTTTCTGAGCCCCATAGCTGCACAGTTCATGTAGTGCCCTTTATAGACTGCGGTCAAATCGTCTGGGGTTGATGGTGGTCACTATGATCTGCACCCATTTATCAATCATTAAATCTATCCATCTATTTATCCATCTGTCCATCCATCCATCCATCATCCTCTCTTTCTCTCTTACCTTCAGTAGTTTTCTGAGCCTGTTGATTCCCTAGCCCCATAGCTGCACAGTTCATGTAGTGCCCTTTATAGACTGCAGTCAAATCGTCTGGGGTTGATGGTGGTCACTATGATCTGCACCCATTTATCAATTATTAAATCTATCCATCTATTTATTTATTTATCCATCTGTCCATCCAGCATCCTCTCTTTCTCTCTTACCTTCAGTAGTTTTCTGAGCCTGTTGACTCCCTCCTTAGCCCCATAGCTGCACAGTTCATGTAGTGTCCTGAGGCTGCGGTCAAATCGTCTGGGGTTGATGGTGGTCACTATCTGTGGCTGGTAGGGGGCGTTGGGGTCGCTGTTACAATCCGTCTCTTCCACCAAATCGGAGTGACTCGAGCTTCCTGCAATGACACAATATAGAGTGCCGACATAGTGATGTCACATTCTGTTGTTATGATACAAAGTACTGCAGCTGTAAACTGCTTATCGACACAAATATTGCCTGTGTTATAAAATGAGTCAATATGGGGTCTCTGGTCTGCATGCAGATCATGCATATCATCATCACTGCAGCAGCCTTTCCGGTGGGTGTTCCACCCTGCTATCCGTATATAGGGGATTAGACAATTTGCTTTCGAAAAGTCATTCACAAGTTTACAATGCGAAAAACAAACCTGGGCACCATTGCAGAAAGAGTTGCAATCGATTGTGAAGTTGCAATTAATTGCAGGCCCTAATATATGTGCATGTACTGTCAAAGTGGTAATGTTCAAGGTACATTAATGTTTGATTTTGCACAGGTATTGACAATTACATTCGCAAAATCTAGTTAGATGGTCAAAGGAGTTGACAGCAAGTTCTTACTCTTTCTGATCCTAGGTTTGCCAGTCAGTGGTCTGCAGGCATCCTCATCACTACAGTAGCCATCCTGGTGGATGTTCTGTGCTGCTCGCTGTTTGTTTAGAGCGCCCTCAGCGTATCTCTCCTTCAGACGACGGAAGCGAACCTCCATCTTCTTATTCTTTTTCTGCAACAAAAATTACATATCCATGATGTTAAATCACTAATTACAGAGTGTATATTAATTATATTGTATGATATTGAAATTAAAGACATTTGATTTAGCCATTTATTTGATGTTAAGTCCATTGCAGCAAGATAGTAAACAGTGCAGGGTTGCAGCTTTTAGAATGACTTTAATTTCTCTGATGTTTAGCGACACCAGCTCTTCCCTCAGCTCTACTACTGCTCTTCTCTCATGCAAGCATACTCCCCCACTCTACTTCCCTTCTATATTAAGTATGGTGGCAAGGTACTAACCAGTGCAGGATTGACAGCCTCTAGAATGACTTCAATCTCTCTGATGCCCTTCACCACCGACACCAGCTCTTCCCTCATGCGAGCGTACTCTTTTAGCTCGGCCACAATCTCCTGCTCCATCTCGTGTCTCTCCTGGTCTGCCACGGGATCCGACTGGAGCTTGGACCCCTCTCTCCTGTTCTCCTTATCATCACCCTCCTCTCCATCCATGCCGTAGGTAGCCTCACCATTGGTGCTAGGTCTGTGGGTAGGACTACATTCGGGGCTAGGTACGGGACTAGGGAGGTGGTTGTTCTGCAAGATGGGTAGTCTTGCTCTCAGCACCCTCTCCTCCTGTTTGACCTCTGTCTCTTCAATCTCCATCTTGGTATTCTCTGTGAACAGAGAACAGACAACAAAGGTTCAAGTCTTTGCAAGACACTTTCCTGGTTTTCAAAAGGATATTTGTATACAGCAAAGTGAGATGATATCCTAACATAACTAGACATATCACTTAATGTGATTAGTACCCGCGCATCACGGATTTGCATGCCAAGTTATATAGTGCAAAAATGTTCTCTTTGCAAGGTTTTTCAACATAAATGGCATACACATACATTTTAAAAAACAGTGGTTACCATGACAACATCCTGTCCGACATATATGAAATATATGTAAAGGAATGTACAAAAATGATTATACAATATAAAGGCAAATGTAATCAAATGTAAGTCAAGGTATATAGCCAAACTTTCGAATCTAGCAGACCCTTCATCTAGGCAAGAACTGACAAGTACTTTACTGAAACATGGAATTGAATACATAAAACAGGTAGGGAGAAGGTGGGAACAGGTACAGGCTAGGGTGAACAAGAACAAAAGGCAGGGATGCCAGTGGCAAATGGCCCCAGGGCCTGAAAATTTGTGGAGACTCGCACATCACGAGCGTGAAGCGCGAAGTCCCTTTAGCCGGGGTCCAGCTCTGGGGTTCCAGATGCTCTCTGGTGCAATTTGAGCCTATTTTGGGGATCATAATCCCCTAAAAAAAAAATTACGGCTATAGCTGGAACTCTGGCATCCCTGAAAAGGGGGACAGTTGGAGAGGGTAATACAGGAGCAAGCTGTTGTTCCTGTCCATTCTAGCTTGTCCAGTATTATTCCCCTCCAATATTTCATTCTGGTAAAAAAACAGGGTACAAACCTTTTGTGAAGATGAGATCTGCCAGCCTTCTGATCATCTCCTCTCTAAAGATGACGTAGTTACCATAGCGAAAGTACTGACTGACTTGATGGAAGCATGACGTGATCAGCTCCAAGTTTGAACGTAGCTTGCTGTAGAAAGGGGTCAAAGATCAAAGGTCATAGAAGCTATAATTTACAGTTTGCTTTTTGGGGCATTTATCACGAGTGCAAGACTTATCATAGCAGAAGTACTGACTGACTTGATGGAAGCATGACATGATCAGCTCCAAGTTTGAATATAGCTTGCTGTAGGAAGGGGTCAAGGGTCAAAGGTCAAATGTCATAGACACTATAATTAACGGTTTGCTTCTTGGGGGCATTTATCACGAGTGCAAGACTTATCATAGCAGAAGTACTGACTGACTTGATAGAGGCATGGTATGATCACCTCTAAGTATGAACATAGCTTTCTGTAGAAAGGGGTCAAATGTCACCAAAGTTATTTGAAAGTGGATGATGTTTGACAAAATAACAGTTTATTTATTGGGGCATTTATCATGAATGCCAGATTTAACAAATTTCAGTAAAAGTACCGAGTCAAATTTGATGGAATCATGATGTGATCAGCTAAAGTCAAAGGTCAAAGGTCATGAATTATGTTTGACACTAGAAAGGACGCATTTTTATTTCTGTGGAAAGATAAACTTACAAAGGAAATGCTATATAGAATTTAAAATATTCATCAATTTGTTTATGTGATCTTAGAAACTTAAACAAAAATATCTCAAATGAAGTAAGGTTGGGAAATTGAGCATTTATAAATAAAAGTTAACAATTAATTGGGGAAACTGTGAAAAAAAGAGAAAAAGAGGAAGGAGGGCTAACTTACTTTTTGTCAGGTGAAATATAAGCCATACAGAAGGGCCTCACAAAGCCCCTTGCATGCATGTCATACAGGGTGAAGTGTTGAATCTGTTGGGAACAAAAATACACCAAGTTAAGAATGTTGTGAAAGACCTGCTAACTCATTATTGTCTTTCGTTATTCACATAGATACGTATGAATGTTATATGATTTCTTTTACTTGAAATAATAAGTTACATCAACAATAAAGGCATATAAATAGTCATAATTTGTCATCATATTGTATCAAAAAGATGAAACACATAACAAATCAACACCAATAACATTAAATACTAGACAACTTTAACTGTTAAATCAAGACTACATGTATACTGCAAGTTAACCCATTGCCTACGGGAACCGGGTGGGCTATGCACAAAGTCTATAGGGATTTCAGAATCTCAAAGGGAACAGGCTTATATTTTATTGGGAAACATCAGAATACAAGTAAAAGATAATTAGAGACAGAGACGAAAATAAAACATTTATTATTCCAAAAGTTTTATTTTAATTTTAAGGCAAACAAAAATTGTTTGGTAAATATACAAACATGGCGAAATCATGTGTACTAACCATGCCTCAAACTTTATTTGAATAAAAATCATAAAAAATACTAAATATGTAAAACATACTAGTCGGTGGCTCTGTGAATGCCCATTGTACATCATCATGTAGAATAGCATGCATGAAATACACATCTACTGTATGCGGTACATGTACACTGGCATTAATTAATCCTCATTACAAATGCACATTACTTGTGCAGTGACTCAGTACGCCAGCTCATGTTTAAAGGGACTTGGTAACATTGTCCAAATCCCCTAAATCCAATTGGAATTCTAGCGGTTCCCTCATACCTTGTATTCTTATTAACAATAAAAGCATGGGACAGGTAGTTCCAAATTCGGTTTTTCACATTTCCCTTTCATTAAAAAGATAATTATGATTGAAGTGTTCAGATGTTAAATTATCCACTGGACCACGAAAACCGTTTATAAAGTGAGTGCAATGAGTTAGTGAATATCACTTTGCATTTTTGCTCATTTCTCGGCCATATACATCCATTTAACTTGAAATGTTCACACAACACCCAGTGGACATAACAGATAACAACAGTATTGTACCAACCACTCATCACTTCCTGCACATGTCAACAAAGTTACTAGATCCCTTTAATTCATTGAATCAGTACTCTCTTCTACACTGCCACCTGTTTTCAATAATGACCTTCGATTATGTTTGCTCCCTCTGGCTAGAACAATCACAATGCAGATTTTTAGAATAATGATTTATGGTGATCAGTATTTACATCGTTTTCTGTTAAAGGGATAATCTAGTAACAGGGTCAAAATCCTCAAAACTTGCTCAGTTCTCACATACTGTACTTCATTGCATTTGAATTACCAACGGCAACAGCAGAATGGAACAGCTTTGGGGTTTTCACATTTTCCTTTCATTAACAAGATATTTACAATTGAAGTGTTCGGATTGTTTAATTATCCACTGGAAAATTATAAAGTTCTGTTTACAAAGTCAACACAATGTGTTACCGAATATCACTTTTCATTTTTGCTCATTACTCAGTGGACGTACATCAGATCACGACAGTACACATTTCATCGATCATCCATCACATTGTCAACAACGTTACTATTTAGATCCCAGTAATTCTCCCATAATGATGTGATTTTAATTGTACACTATCCACATACAGTCAAACCTAGATCTAAAGACCATCTGAAGGATCCATAACACATGGTCTTTATAAGCAGGTGGTCTCGTAAGACAGGTTTATAAATATGCAAACTGCTTTTCAGGGAGTAAAGATTACTGGTCTTAATTAAACCATTGCCTATAGATGGGAACCTGGTGGGTCCTGTATTAAAGGGGACCACCAGGCAATGAACAACACATGTTTTGGTACCCTTGTGTGATATCAAATAGATGCCCAACACTAAAATGCATTTGGGTGTGTAATTAACAAACAATGCAATCCAAATGTCTGGAAATGCGTCAATTCTATTAACGCATACGTTTGGAGACAATAGAATCACGGAAGATATGTTTACACTAGACAAAAGGTAGTCTTTGTATGCAGACCCCTGAAAACATGTTGTAGACATAGTGGTGTTTTTTCCAATAATATAATTTTTCTGGAAACATATTTTTCTGAACTTTTTGGTGCAATGGACAACTAAAAATGTTACCTTTTATTTATAAGAATAGTACTTTTGGGTGGTGGTACCCTTTAACTGTATGGGAATAGCAAAATCTAGTAGTGAACAAGTTAACGGAACTGTGGTCTTAACAGAGAGGTGGTTGCTAGAGCAGGTTTGGCGGAATGATTATAGTTTTTACACCGACACACACACACACACACACAAATGAACAAACATAGAGTCACCTTTTCTCTCCCTATCTCCATTTTAATAATTCAATAAGTTATTCAGCAATCTCTTTTAAATTGCCACCTGATTCATTTAACACAGTTGACCTTCAATTCCATTTTCTCCCTCTGGTCAAACAATCTGATTCCAATAGCAGATTTGCATCAGGGTTATTCTTTCTAATCAATACAAGATCATTACAACAACACACTGATTCGTATCATTACACATTCTGTGCACGAGAGATAAGATGTTCACATTTATATCACATCAGTCCACCACTGTCAGTGATTAAGTGTACATCTTTACTACATACACACACACACGCAGACGCAGACAAACACAAACACGTGCACACATATAAGCGTAGGAAATATACGGGGACTGAGGGCGATTTTGCCTCCTTAATTTTAAAAATAGCCCACGGAAATCAGTTTTCTGGATATCCATCAGATTGGAAAAGCAGCCCCCTAAAATTAAAAATTAATTCCTGCATGGGGGGGGGGGGGGGGGGGCTGCAGCCCCCTGGAGTTTTGAAAACTGCTATATACGGGTAAAAAGGACCTGAAATTTGGGCCAAACCATTTTATATTCGGGAAAAACCATGTTACATTCGGGCAAAGTCATCTTATTGTCCGGCAAAACTGTCTTATATTAGAGCAAAATCGTGTTATTTTTGGACTTAGCCATAAAAAAACATATCATTTTCGGGCATACAAAAAACAAGGACCTTTTGGGGGTTTTTTTGTTTTGCTTGTAAGGTTAAAAAGTCGGGAAGTAAAATTATTGCTGCAAAATACCTCAGCCCCCCCCCCCCTGAGAAAAACGTTCCCCTACGCCCATGCATGCACACACTCTCTTTCTAGCTGCTCTTCACATTAACCCGTTCACTACAAGATTCACAGATCTCCATTGACTTTGTACAGAACCCACCCGGTTCCCGTAGTCAATGGGTTAAAACATTTGAATGAATTACTTACGTATGAATATGTCCCTTCTGTCTTGTCCTCCAGCATCACAGAAGTATCTTCTGACAGCTTGAACATATTCCTAGAAAAAAAGAAAGAATTTTCCCCAAATTAAATGGGTTATGTAACTGCTGTTGTTTAATCTGCTGCTATGTCAGTGGTAACGTAGCCTGCTTTTGTTATTGCAAGGTCAGATGAAGTTTCATATGGTACAGTCGGAAAACATGGCAGCCTCCAGTGTTAGTGGTTTAAAAAACATTGAATATTTCCATTATTAGTGATACCCAAGAGGAAACATACAACTAGAAGTGACAAGAATTATGCACTTTTCAGTAACATTAGACGAGATTGCCAGCGTTTCGCTCCCTTTTCAATGCAAAATGGTCTCTATGATATTCATACCTGCCAACATTAGAAAATCAGAAATCTGAACCCTAAGCGGGGGTCAAGGGGAAGCGCCCCTGCGTACAGGGGGCATCGCTCCCTGAAGCTGGAGCATTTTTGGCAACATGCAAACTCTCAAATCGCGGCACATGGTAAAACAAGCCATATTTGGCTGAAAAATAGCACACTGGGCATTGCATGAATATAGAATGTGGGTAGAAAATTAAGATACTAGTACTAAAAATTTAAAAAAAAAAAAAAAAAATCAGAATATTATGAATGTTAAAGGGAGCGTATTGGTATTTTCCGAAGTGCCCCTCCCAAAATTAATTGTAACTGATTTGGTTGATTTCAATTCCATGTGAAAGATCATTAAAAAAAACATGGGAAATAATAATAATTCCCATTCAAATGCTCTCATTGTTGTGAAATTTGCTTTAAAAATATAATATAAAAGTGATTGACGTCCGGCTATCACTTTTAGAGAATGCTAGCGCGAAGCGCTAGCGTTCTAGGTCCTCCTATGCTTACCGCGCATGTACAGTGTGTATCGCAAGCACCGTTCGCATCGGCGGCCAACGCGATCATCTTTCGTTCAAAATCTGTTCGGAGTCGCGCTTACACACGGAGAGAAGTCGAAGAGGCGCATAAATCACTGATTTTTAGCGGAATGGAGGGGAAAACCATAATTTTAATCCAACCGATAGTTGGATCACATATTGGAAAATGAATCGATGGTAAGTACCGTATCATATGTATAATTTTAAGCACAATTAGCATGCAAAAACAATATTCAGTTTCAGTCC
The DNA here is from genome assembly GCA_037951105.1 of Echinarachnius parma. NCBI lineage: Eukaryota > Metazoa > Echinodermata > Echinoidea > Clypeasteroida > Echinarachniidae > Echinarachnius > Echinarachnius parma. The sequence goes on from JBAMJV010005741.1 coordinate 62,500, forward strand.
CGTATTAGGAGGACCTAGAACGCTAGCGCGAAGCGCTAGCGTACTCTAGAGTTAATTTGACTCTTGAGTTGTAACGGCTCTTTTTGAATGATAACAGGGGTTTTACTTTGTCGTTTGTAATTGTGTATACTTTTCGAGCATGGTGGAGTTACAACTATTAGTTTGTACCGTAATGGTGCAGGTTTTGGTTACTAAAGTTAAGTTTGACCAATACTCAACTATCCCTTTAAGGTCCTAAAAGTTCAGAAATTCAGAATATTCTGATTAAATCGGAACAGTTGGCAGGTATGGATTTTGTCTTAAATACTTACGCTGACCGAGCATAATTTGTTGCATTATAGTCCACAGCCATGATCTTGACTGCATACATGTTCTTGTCAAAGGCACTCCCTCCATCTTTGGGGATAGTTATCTAGAGAAGTGTGAAAAGGGGTAACAAAAGTTAAAATCCTTCCCGTGCTAATTTGGCACATAAGGCGGCGCCTATCTTCAATTCGTTAGCCCTAGGCTACAACTGCTGTAGTGAAAGCTACAGAAGGGAGCTAGTCCTCTGGTAACTCAGTGTGTTTAAATTTCCCTGGACGTTCAACAAATGCTGAGCGCCTGGCTAGAAGGCAAAAGGTACCATTTTAAAGTCTCTGGTATGACTTGGTCAGGGTTTGAACCCAGCACCTCTTGTACATAAAGCGGACACTCTAACCGGTTAAAAAAGGTAAATTAAAAAAACCAATGATTAAAGATGACAAGTTTTAAAGTGCATACTTTTGGCACAAATCAATCTAGAGTACTTTCTGATTTGTGTTAGAATTTGCCTGCTCGAGACTACCTTAAATCATTACTAGCTTCAAGTGGAAATCTGAAAACATACAGTTGATGTTTTGTTTAGTTCTTAGTTGAGAATGAGCAGTAGAGAACTGTTTATCTTTACAGGAATCTTGTATCAGCACACTACTTTATTTTCAGTTTCATATACTGTATATCTTTACCATCAAGTAACTTTATGTCATGTGACATGATCACAGGATTCACTACATGATTGTACAACAGCATTGTCATAACCCATATAATACCATTGGCACATACATGTACATGTAAGTGTGTATAAAGGTATTGGTGTTATATTCACCATATATGGCACTCTGTCAGGTAACGTGTACTGCATTTCATGATCATGCAGTAGATAGGCCCCCGCTTACAAGACCCACGTTTTCACACCCGATTGCCGCTCTTAAGATACCCGATTTTAAAATATTGCCGCTCCATAGACCCCTGGAATGACTTGGCTAGGTAGTTGAGTAGCGCCAAGTCCATTATTCTTCTTCTAGTCAGCTCCTTGGACCACCATTTGAGGGTTTCCGTAGGTCTTTGATAGCTCCAAGTCCATGTATTTTGTAGTTTTAGTCTGCTCCTTAGACCCCTTAACTCCCGTTTCAGGGTTTTTGTAGCTCCAAAGACCCTATATTCTGTGCTTGTAGTCAGCTCTTAAGACCCCCATTTCAGAGTTCCGTGAGGCACACCCCCGTCTAAAATAATTTGAGTGCCCCCCCCCCCCCCCCCCCAGGCATAGGCCGCATAGCCACAAATATCTACAATGGGGCAGATCATTGACAAGCCAAACACACAAACTCCTGGTTGCACAGAATACATAGACATTGCTTGTGTTCGCATGTCAAGAAATACACGCCAGTCATGCATTGTGTATGCATTGCCTACAACACACAATAGTATGGTAAAATGCGTATAGATGAGTGGGCATAGCCGACAGGGTCAACAAGGTTTTGAAGGGGGCAACATGGGAACGGGGGACATTTATCACCAGAAGAGGCAGCTGGAGCTAAATGAAAATGGGGTAACAGCAGTCATTTATTTTCATCCCCCCCCCCAGCCCCCTTGCCCCTCTCCCAATAGCTGTGCTGATGGTATATGAACCAACCAAAGTCAATCTAGATAGAATGCTGGATCAAATGACTTTACCTATATTATTTACATGGCAATGAAAACAAACATCATACATACAATGTTTTTCTGCATGTCTGCATTCTACGCATGCTTAACCAGTTCACATCTGGTCTCAAAAAATACTTGGGCAGGGCTCAACTCTAGCACTTGTCTGCTTGCCCGGGGCAAGTGAACATTAGTGTCTGGCAAGTAAAATAATGTCATAATTTGTCTAGTTTGCTTGCCCGATCGGGCAACTAAATAATTTGAAATTCTCAACTACATCTATTACTAGGAGGGCAAGTACATACAATTTATATTGGGGCAAGTAATTTCAAAATTTATGATTTGATTTGCCCGAACGGGCCAGTAAAGTAAACAGTTATTGTGGAGCCTTGCTTGGGGCTGTGGTCTATGGACAATACAACATGCTTTAATAGCAAAATCAAAGAGTCTTAAATGTTACACACTTAGTTGCACCTGAATGTTCCAAACATGTATTGTTGTTCTTCTTGCATTTTTTTTTCGATTTATGTGGTACCAATTTCGTCAGAAAATTTTTTTTTTGGTTGAATTGTGGGCATTCTCTTTGAAGATGTGCCCACGACTTGGTATGCATGACTAAAAGAACCCATGTTCTATGCAATTTTTATAGCGCATCGCTTCTTTCAGTCATGCATGCCAAGTCATGGGCATGTCTTGGAAGAAAATGCCGAATTGTGGGAATGTTTATTGAAAAAAACAAAGAGATTATTTTGGTATCTAAAAGGCTCCCAAACTTTAGAGACGATTATCTCAGAAACTTTTACAAATTTAGTAACTTAAATTAATGCCCATCCCATTCTCAACGGATGATATTAAAGCACCACTTACCAGGGGCTTAGGTCCCTCTAGCTCGGAGAACTCACAGACCAGGACGAAGTCCTTGGGACATGTAGCACTGACGGGCCAGGGGGGCGGGGGCCGATAGCTCTGGGCCAGGTCACTGGGGAGCGGAGGCCTGGACTTGACAAAGGCCGCTTCATTCTGAGCTGTGTCAAAGTAGCTGAGCTCTGGGGACTGGCCATAGAACTGGGCTACCTGGGGCACACCACCAAGCATGGTAGTCTAGTCTAGTCTGCTGATAGGCCAGGCAAGCCCAGACGGATCTTCCTGGCAACTTCAGGTTCTAGAAATCTTTGGGGCAAGACGGAAATAAAAAAGATCAATACAAATCCATCAGATTATCATGATACATAAGTTTGTAATTGCAGAGTCAAAACGTTTAGTATTTAAGAAAATGTAAACAAAAATTTGTAAAACAAATTATTATATAAAACATGTTTCTCTTTTTCGGAGGCGGGGGGGGGGGGGAATATAGAAATTTAAAAACACCATCATTCCACATCTACTAAAGTACATGGTCCAGTCGGCTGGACCATTTACACGCAATTTACGTTAACTCTTTGAGCGCTTTGTTCGAATTTAGTCTCAAACAGCGGCCCGCTTTGTTCGACTCTAGTCACAGACAACGATGCATGCGGCACGCACGCGCATACAATATACGATGCGTGGGGGCGCGCGCCTAAAATAATCTGGCGACGGGGGGATCTACTGCACAGCGCACAAAGTGTTAATATGCTGTAGATGAGCATACCGGCCATTTGTACATTGTATTAATATTTATATAATATTGACTGGCCTTGAGGGGGATACGACATAATATTGCCTGAACTAGATTCATATTGCCCGAGTCGAAGACGAGGGCAATATGGATCCTAGTGAAGGCAATATATGTCGTATCCCCCGAAAGAGCCAGTCAATATCATTATTATTACCCATATCAGACATCTTGAGTAGTAACGGAAATTAGTAAAATGTAAACTTTGTATTTAAACATACCAAAACCAAGTCTCTGCTTGATAAAATGTCACAAGTACGGCTGCGGCTTGTTTCGTGTACACACCAATGGCAAATCACTATCGCGAGATTTTTCCCGCGGGCCAGTTCACTTTGTAAAATTTCGACTACGAATCGTGAAGTGCCCGGATGTCATATTTCCCTCTTTTTTAACACGTAAATCCCATAGGCTTTTGTGAAAGAGGGAAATATGGGAAATATTCCCCTATTTCACCTGCTGGCACTTGAAACGAGGGGAATATGATTTTGTAAAACCACAGCTCAGATGTCTGATATGGGTAATAATGTGCAATATCCAATTTCCCTTCAACAGTTGAACGCCATGAATTTAGGAAGCCTTTCTACAGAAAACGGACTGGAAATAATAGTTTTTTTCTACATTTTGAGGTCTTCAAAACAACAGAGTTGGTAATTATTATCAAATTATATGAATTGTGGACAGGTGGATCACAAAAACAAAAGTTTTGTTTGCACTTCCTGGTAAATGGAGGGAGGAATCGGCTGGCAAAAATATTTTTGGGTTGGAGAGTGTCAGTAAGTGGGAGAGGTTCATCTCCGCACAACGCTGTAGCTATGATCTATGTCAGTATGTGTGCATCATTCATCAACTATACGTTGTCTTTTGTTGACAATCGGTCCTTCAATTCAGTCACATCATAACCATAATACTGTAAGAATCTTCAAAATTGAAGGAGGCAGTTCAATACAAAGTCCTGGCACTGACGATGAGAAGGCTTGGCCTTGCCCTTGGCCTTGGGAAAAGATAGATTGATCAACAAATCTATCGTTTTCATGACATTGACATACAGTAGTAGGGTGTCCAAAGCCACTGAATTTGCATGCGTGCACGCTAGACACAAAGCTCAGTCATAACGCACTATCACTCAGAATCACACCACATTACCGTCAGATTACGCACTATCACTCAGAATCACACCACATTACCGTCAGATTACGCACTATCACTCAGAATCACACCACATTCTCTAGTACATACTCATACTCAGTCACTCATAGTCATAGACTCTTTTACATTTTACTGTATGAAGGGCAATGCAGGAATTAATTTTTTATTTTAGGGGGCTACTTTTTCAATTTCAATCTGATGGATAAATATCACAAAATATTTCACAGAATACCCTAGATAGATGGTAATTAAAATGAAGGGGCTATGGACAAGTCTTGAAACTTTGCGCGTATTGAAACTTCGCGTATCATATCAGCCATACGCACAAATTAGAACACGTACACGGCGACGGAAATATATCTGACGCTAACTGAAAGAATACATTACTTACTAACTAATGTTAGGGAGTTCGGTGACTTTTGGATTTGTTGAAGGAACCTCAACAAACTTAATATCATTGGAAAGCTTGTAAAGTGAGGAAAATAATGGTGCTTAAATCAACTTATTAGCTTCAATATTAGTGGAGATATTCCAATTTTAGAGGTAGAAGGTACAAAGTTTGGTTCTGCCAGTTTCAGCCGATGGACGGTAACTATGATCTGTGTGTGCCCCAGCGCTATAAATAGAAAACGCATGCCTCAACATGGCTAAAAATATCAAAATCAGTACGTGGGCAATTTGTTTACATTGGATGATCGCAGCTTAGCGCTATTACTACTCCCATAGTAATGTATTTCAATGTGTAGAGAAATCAACACACTTTCATAAAATACTACTTTTCCATACCTTTTTCAGATTCCTTCCTCCAGTTTTAAACGATTTTTCGTCGAATTTTTGTGCCGAAAATCGATGCAAAAATGTCAGCAAAACAATCCTTCAAAAAAATCAATTTGCAAGGTGAAAATTCCAAAAAATTCCGGCGAATTTGGTGTCATTCGAAAGATCAGATTCTGCTCTACATGACAATGGCCTCAAATTCAACGTAGAGGGAGTTTACGAACCCCTACTCTGGCATGGAAGTGGGGAAAATGTATGCACTGTGGTAGCAAAATGAAGTTTTCAAGTGCAGTCGCTACCGCGACTATGGCGAAGTCTCCTAACTCACTGCGCATTCAGATTGTTTTTTCGGGTGTTAAAACATCGATTTAGGAACAACTAATGCTATATCCAGATCAAGGAAGGATTAAGCTTCAAGAGGATACCAATTTCATGGTAAAATATTGAAAAATATGAATTCTACCCTAGGTTTTTTGTAGCAAAGTTTTGCGTGTTAGCAGATACAAATGCGTGATTGCGGTATTCGGTCGTTCTCCCTACTAATGTCAATGAACCAAAAAAATTAGAAAACAAAGATCGATATTTCTTGAGAAAAAACAGTCTACAGGTACTGGGTAGTACAGCCACAGGGCCGACAGTAACATATTACAGTTAAATGTAAAAGAGGCCATAAAAACAACAGATATGACAATCTAGGGCCTAGGGAAAGAGTTATGCAGAGCTGCCGTGTCTTATCTTACTCTAAGCTATGTTCCAAGACAAAAATTATGTGTTCACACATGCAAAACATAATACATGTCACGCCGCGAAAAAATCCAATATTTGGGCTTGTAATCGCCACCTCGTAGACCTTGCTCTGTGCATCAGCATGTATTTTTGTTATTATCGCAGCGAAAGACACTCACAAGGTCGCTGTCAAAAATTCGCCGAGTTTTTTATGTACACGCAATCCCACACCCACTCAGACACCAGCACACGACAGCAAATACACAAATGGATATTGAAAATATTGAGAGCAAAATAGGGATACATTGCCATTGGCGTTT
>JBAMJV010005742.1:0-75370 GCA_037951105.1 Echinarachnius parma
GATCTTGCTTACCTTATCACGTTTCTTCTTATCGATCTTTCTTAGTCTCTGCTAAACTCAAACCATGAACCAATGTTCTCGATGAAATTCGTTTCTCTGTAATTAAAATGAGGCTCCTTTTTGCGTCAGTGTCATGAGACCTTTTACACATGCCCAGATCAAGCCAATCATGTATCGAAACTAGATATATTAATACAAACTTACAAATGTTGCTTTACTAGCCTGTGGTAGAGAGTGGACGAATAGGAAAACGAAATGGGAATTTGATGTTAGCAGAATTATATTTCTTTAGTCTCTACTCTCTCCGTATCCTGACTCAAGTCGAGGATATAAATAGGCTAATTTATCCTCTCTGCGTTCAGATTGTTAGATTACAATAGTCATAATATAATAAAAACGGTGGAATTGTATAGTCTACATAAAAAAAACTTGGGCCTCCACTGACAAATTTATAACAATATTATATACATTTACTGACAAAATATACAGAATGAAGTGTATATAAATAAACCATGAGAAGAGGATATACAATACTGAAAGAAATCGTGAAGAACAAGGAGTTTAAATCAATAGTTAAGTGTGTTTATATAGGGTATATCCTTACCGCATCTCGCGTTTCGTTGTTCGCCCACCAAGAACTTGGCATACTCCAAGTTTGGCTGAGAATTTTCCCAGAACCCTTATTGCAATGACACCGCTCGAATCTTCCATCACAGCAGCTTGCGAACTCTTCATCGCTCTCCCGACCCCTCGTACAGGTCAATCAGGGTACCCACCTATCATGAGCAACAATATTTGTTAGAGTTTTAGGAAAAACTTATAAATCAAAATTGTATTAATTTCGAGATAATAGTGATTGAAATTACTAACAAACAATGAACTTAACTAGAAATGAGAGTTGATACTTTTGGATATTTTGTAATGAGTTAAAGTATCATTTTAGGACAATCATTTTCCCGTTACGTCACACGGTCATGTATTACAAAAATGACGTTTATTGGTTTTCATATAAACTCTTAAATAGTTTGTTTGCTTTATTTATGTTTCCATACTCATGATTCATATGCATAATCTTAACATAAATTTCCACATACATACAGAAGTTGTAATAAGTACACAAAATACGATGCATGCAAGGAAACAATTGAATTAAATTATCGATTTACAATTATCAGCTCTATTTCTGGTACCCAACTAAAATGATTTTATAAATTTTGAATTTTTCATAATTAATACATACGGCGTTTACGTAAATTATCACTATCCATCATTATTATCATCACCATCACCATCGTCATCACCATCATCATTATCACCATTATCACTATCAATCATCATCACCACCATCATCACCATCAATATCATCATCCTCACCATCACACTATCATCATCACCATCACCATCGTCATCACAATTATCATCAATTACACCATCATCATCATCACCATCATCACCATCATTCATCATCATCATCATCATTATCACCATTAATATCACCATCATCACCATCACCATTATCATCATGATTATCATCACCATCATCGTCATAATTATCACCATCATCATCATCATCATCATCATGTCACAATCATCACCAACCTCTCCATCATCATCAATTACCACCATTCATCTTCATTTTCACTATCATCCACTATCATCGTCCCCATATCTTCATTTTCACAATCATCATATCATCGTCCACCACCATCATATTATCACCATCGTCTACCATAATCATCATTATCACCATCATCACCAACATCATCATCACCATTATCACCATCATCATCCATCCCCACCATCATTAATCATCTTGATCTATCATCTAAATGTACAGCATACTACCCCGCCCATGTAAACTGGGTTGTACATTCGGGTTGGTTGTGTTGGCCGAGTGGTTTCTGGCCGCTGCACGGGCTCGAGCTGCAAAGTCGACTCCGGGGGCTGGCGTCGAGACCCAGATCGGAACGCTCGGGCGAAGGCGGTGTGCAGACGGACGTTGAGCCCACCGGTAGCGAGATCCCGTCCGTCGTCGTCATATTTAGCAATTAATCCCTTGAATCCCAGATGATGATATTTAACATGATTCACCATAGTGCCCAATAAACAATACAACATAGATGTCCAACTGTAAACTTCGTCCTTTAGATAGAAAGTTTCTTCAATTATTGTGATTAGTATAGAACATGTAGAGGAGGGTGTTAATAACTTAATACACAACAAAATTACGAAATACATCTGCAAAAATGTTATTGGATATTTGTTGCCGTTGTCTATACTCCTCCGATGTGGCATAAAACTGTTATTCTACGTGTAGGTGTTGTAGGTTGATATCGACTGGTGATTGCCGAGTATTATCTGCGCCCGCCACAATTTTATGCTAACGTTCTCTCGTGCGCAAACATTGTGAGAAGATAATGGATGTTAAAAGAGGATGCTTGGCCATTCGTGCGATAGTAAAATTAAGGGGAGACACCGAAATGACAGCGGATGTGTATTTCATTGATCACGCATCAGTCCCTTGAGCGAAGAAAAAAAGCCGCATTGTACAATCCAAACATCTCGCCATAGACTTATGCCTCAGACGCTATTAGGATCCCAAGTGGCTTGCTCTTTATATACGCACTATGTCGTAAATAAGGGGGGGGGGGTGGGGGGGGGGGTGCACAATAATTATTGCCTCGCCCTCTGTACCCGATGTTGTCCTTTCTCCTCTCCCTATTGTGAATAAAAGCATTATATAATGTCAAAAATAAATGCAAAAGACCATTTTAACCGTTTCTCCCATACTAGATGTTGAACAGTCCCATGGAGTTAATACACAGAGAATCAGATTCACGTAGGCAAGTGGGTAATTTGGATACAAGAAGATATGCTCCTGCATATAATGTGATTCCCTAGCTTGCCCCCCTCACCCCCCCCGCCCCCCCCAATCCTCTCCCTATACAATCCCACACGGGTAATACACACGTTCCCCTTTTTAATAGGCAAAGAAGTTTAATTGGAACAAGTTCATAACCTCCATTGTGACCCCCCCCCCCCCCCCCCCCCCCCCCCCCTCCGCCCCACACACACACCCCCTCGTAATACGTATACCTACCTGCTTGTATTAACCCTTGCCTACAATATCACAATGTTCCATATTCCCTCGGTCGCTTTTATGGTTAATGAAATTAGGGTAAATTGCCCTAAAACAAGGTAAGAGTTCGTTTTGCAATTCGAATGACCACTTACCTGCTTACGGATCTCGTTCATGTCATGCATGTTGCGCACGATTCCCCCGAGAGGAGAGAGATCTTACATTCGCGGGTTCACATTCTAGCTAGTAGCTGCGTTGCGCGGGCATCCTTTTCAATATTTTCTTTTTTTTAGGGAGATGGGGCAAACTTTTGAGGACACACTCTTACGTTTTAGTTTTACTCTCCATTTTCAATTTTGTTTTGTCAAACTTAAGGTTGGCACGGGGCCACGTACCTCCAGTGAATTGACAAAACCAATAAGAACAATAAGGGAGAAATTCTTTTCAAAAATAAAGAAATCTATATAGTGTGTCCCCCAATTCATTCGCGTGCCCCTACCCCCCCCCCCCCCCCAAAAAAAAGAGTCTGACCACGCCCCCTGGTAACTCGCATTAATGACGCCATTAAGTTAATTGTTTTGCCCAGAGTAGCAGGGAGATTGGTATATAAGGGGTCCATGGCCGAAACTTCGGAGAGAAATTGCAATTGAAATAATTTAAATGTAATTGTCCTAGCGGTGATGATAATGGGGTTGAAGAGTCAGGGTGAAAATAAATTATAATCTTTGTCTGCATCTGTAATTTTGCATTTACTAAATTACTCTTGTTTTTGCGGCCAATGTTCATGAGAATAAAGAGTCAGAATGCCTTGCTCCCTAAGGAGTTTAGAAGCTACACGTCATGTGCCGATTGATTGTGAGTGTGTCCGATGACTGGAGTAAAAAAGCGCTTAGAGATGATGATCAATCATATTAGGCGCTATAATTATCAAGTATATTATTATTCTAAATCATATCGTCGTCATTTAACATTTTCGTCGCCAATTTCAAAGGCCTGAATCGCTTGATAACAGGAAGACGGAGAGTGCCAAGGTTGATCTTAACTATATGTTAGATGCAACGGCACACACACAAATAAATTGGTCCAAGAAGCTCAGATTGTCAGAAAATTTCAAATTTAAAATGTATGAGGATTACAAAAGCTATAGATTATTTCGACAGTTATAACAGCCACTAAAAGACAGACACTTTATTACTGATGTGGAACCATGGTTCAGCTACACGTGGAGCGGAATCATGGATAAGAGATAGAGATGATTGTTTTTGGGTGTCCAATGAACGAACGTTATTACTGTATAATTATAGTATCTCATTGCGCTCAGTTAATTTTTCTTTTAAGCATGTATTACAATTTGTTGGAAATGAAACTAAACTGAACTTAAAGTTTACGTAAAAACAGTATTGCTCCACATATTCTTTAAAACGGCTACAAATAGTTCAAAATGTCAGAGTGTTAATATACTTTTGAATGCACCATTTTGTCAGATTTATATAATAATATCATGTTTAGTTATGCGTGAATATCACAACCACTTTTGAAAACTATCTACTCATTTCCCTTGTGATCGGCTAAATATGCCCCTAGCTTATAGAAGTGCATAATAAAATGTGATATCATCTGTGTTTGAAGGAGAGTAATATATCTATTTTTCACTCCCATGCATGCAATATATATTGTTTGTACAATAATAACGTTTAATGTCTCGGAGGCGATTTACCAACGCGAATGATATAAAATCCGTATTTATAAGGTCGTATTCCAGTTAGCCCCTTTTGTACAATGGGGAGAAAGCTACATTGTAAAGTTGTGTGTTTAAATACAAATAGGCAATATTTTCAAAGTAAATGTGACATTAGTAACATGTACAAAATGAAAATCTGGTTCGCCATGATACAATCTTAATTATTTAATTCCATTTAAGAATCGCCATGCAATGTTTTAAAAAATTTATACGACAGGCTTTTTCTTCATGTTAACCACTGCTGTTGAGGTCTGCTGCTATGTCGGAGGTTACGTACTATTTTTTTACAATTCAGTGCAGTGAATTGGTGAATATCACTGTGCATTTTCGTTATATAGTTGGCCATAGTATCCATTTGACGTGATCTCTTCACACATTACTCAGTGGCATATCAGAGCACAACAGTACACATTCCATCAATTGGCTGGGTATCTCCCCTCTTTTTGCCAATTGACCTTCTGATAAAAAACAGCTTGTAGCTTGTAACAGACAAACAAACAAAACAAACAATCATACGTTTGACAGTCCAATAATTATCTGGATCCTTGGTGTGATCCCTCCTCAATTGTGTACGGGGGGCTTCTCTATCCATGCAGTAAGTTTGTTATCATATTTAGTAAAGCTGTAACGTTCTCTCCACTTGATTGTGTGGTGTTCTTGTGCAATATGGTCACCGTAAGGTTTTGTGCATGCTATAGGCCATACAAGGACAGCCATCATAGTGACTATGCTTCACAAGACGAGACATCCACGGAAACTGGAAAATGTACAATTATCACCAAATATGATAATAAACTTAATCTTTGGATGAGTGAAATGCCTTCCGTAGTCAATTTAAAAGGATCGCACCATGAATCGAGATCTTGGAGTATATGACAATTTAATGACAATTTACATAGTCAAACGAATTATTCATATTCTACAGATAGTCTCTCGGCAAAAAGTAGAATTCCCCCACCAACGTCGAAGCCAGGACAATCTGATGAAAGTCGCAGAAACCATCGATGTAATGTATACATTGCATTTTTATATGGATGACAGAAACTAGGTACGAAACGCTAACTGATTGTACTTTGCACCATCTTTATTCTGAGTATGTAAATACGTCTTCTAAAAAGACATGGTCTATTTATCAAAAGGTTAAATTCACTATGGTTATTATGGTAACATTCATTAGAAAATCAACAACAGCAAAACTATACAGTTTTACAAAACCCTCGTAAATCACATTTATATTCAGTCGGGTTCACGAATTATTTTTCCTCGCGAATATTCATATTCCTTATAATTCGCGTATCTTTTTTTTTCTGAGCGAGGAACACGAGGAGTTTGCAAGAGAATGTGCGAGGGGCTCTGTTCGATTTTCAGGAGTTCATACTCAGAAATATGGACAACAATGAGTGAACCTTATGTATGAATTATAATACAAAACAATATCATACATGAATCAAAATGCATCACAGCATAAGTTCCAAAGACCAATTGAAGCAATTATATAAAAATACAAATTCATATATACCTAGTACATCTTTAGATGAAAATATAGACCAAGTAGGTAACACTATACACTAATAATAGAAATCTAACATGTGAAAGTGAACATTTACAATTTAGATTAACTGACTTGTAATATATTCATAAAGATGTTACTTAAGAATCCGCAATATCCATCAACCAGATTAAAGAATAGTAAAGTTCTGGTTTAGAAGACGCTTTAACCCCCGCTAATTGTGAGATAGAGGAACACTATCCGTGTATGAATAGCTGAAACACATCATTAACAAGCACAATTACACAATTTGTGAATATTCTCTTTAAAATTAACAATGCTTGGTTTCATATTGAAGAAGAAGGTAGTAGGGGTACATACAAAAATCACTGATCACCCCATCCTTGACCAAGTGGTTCTCCTGAACACAGTCTGTTATGAGTCAATTGATGCTTTCAGATTAGGTCATGCATAGTGAGTACCTCTACCGCACTGCTCAAGTGCGTCTGGAGGTTCAGGGGTCAGCTGCTCTTGAATCATCCATATTAATCTTGCTAAAAAACGGAAAAATAAGCCTCGAACGACGGATCTCACCGGAAACGACAAATGCCTGCCCCCGACACGTAATAGGAATTTTGGAATAATGGAGGTGAACATTCGTGGCCTTAGATCAAATATGGAGACCTTGCAAACCTTTGTGCGGAGGAAGGAGCCAACAATTGTCATTGTAGTGGAGACTTTCCTCGATCGGACAGTCGAAGAGGGAGCGGACGGTATCTCGATCCCGGGATACACTATGTGCTGCCGTAAAGACAGAACTGAATCATCAGGTGGTGGTATTGCTGTATACTGCTTGGAAGGAGTTGCTGTCTACCATGACCCACTGAGAGATCCCGAAGACCTGGAACTTATGTGGCTGTCAGTAACCCTGCAATCTAAAAAGCTACTTGTAGGAGCTGTGTACCGACCACCCAGTGCTAATAATGATATAATTGAGTACCTAGACAACAACACTATCCCAAAGATAGAAGAATTTGGAGCAAACTGTGTCATGCTTTTGGGAGACTCAATGTTCATCATGAAGACTGGTTAGGAAGTCATAACACTGACTCTGCTGGTCGACTTATGTTCCAGCTAGCAAATGGCCTTGGTTTGGATCAGATAGTTAATGAGCCAACAAGAGGAGATCAAATCCTAGACCTTGTTCTAACCGACTCGCCAGCCTCATCAACCACCCTTGCCAATGTAGGTACTTCAGACCATAATCCAGTCTTGGTGAAATTTGATGTTCCTGCCTTCAGAGACAAACCCTACCAGAGAAAAGTATGGCAATATGACCAAGCTGATTACTGGGAGATGAGAGGCTACCTTTCTTCGACGACTGGACTGCAGCATTCCGGGACAACGATCCAGAGAAAGCATGCAGCAGAGTCACAGAAATCAATCACAGAGGCCATGGACCTATACATCCCCAACAAAACTGTGACAAAAAAGACAGGTGATAAAGCCTGGTTCAGTGACGAATGTCGAAAGGCCACCAGGAAGAAACGCAGAATCTTTCAGCAAGCGAAAAAGAACAACACGGATGCCAACAAGGAGAAATTCATCAATGCAAGAAAGATCTACAACAAAACAGAGAAAGAAGCCAAAAGGAATTACAACAACAAACTGAAAGAGGACCTTACCAACAATAACCTTAGCAGTAAGAAGTGGTGGAGAGTTGTTAATACACTTTCTGGCAGAGCGGCTCACTGTGACATCCCAGTGATTTTACACAATGAAGAAGCTCACATTACTGCAGGGGAAAAGGCGGAAGTATTCTGCAAGACATTTACAGAGAAATGTCATCTACCAGATGCAGATTCCGTTGCTCACATCCAGACCAACCTACAACCACCTCCATCGAAAGTATTACCCTCAAGCCCAAGGTCGTAAATAGACTACTCAAACAACTCTCAGCTGACAAGGCAACAGGACCAGATGACATTCCTGCCAAGGTCCTGAAGGAATGCAGTGCAGACTTGCAAGTCCTCTATGTAGACTTTTCCACATGTGCTTCACACAAGGGGTATTTCCAAGCCAATGGAAGACAGCAAGAGTTATACCAATCCACAAAAGAGACTCAAAATCTGACCCATCCAAGTACCGGCCTATCTCTCTGCTAAGTATATCAGCAAAGTCATGGAAGCAGCTGTAAATCAACAACTTCAGAGCTACATCTTCCAGAATAGCCTGATATCAAGCAGACAGTTTGGATCCGTCCAGGCCACAGCACAGCGGATCTCCTTAGTATTCTGTCCAGAAGTGGAACAACACCTTGGACAAGGGAGAGGAAGTCAGTGTTGTAGCTCTGGACATAAAGGGAGCTTCGACAGGGTCTGGCACAACGGACTTCTTACCAAACTAATGTCCAAAGGCATCCAAGGAAAGCTGTTATCATGGTTACAGAGCTACCTATGTGGATAGATCTATGAAGGTTGCATTATCAGGCCAAACCTCAGCAGCTTCCTCATCAATGCTTCTGTCCCCCAAGGCTCAATCCTCGGACCACTCTTGTTCACCATCTATATTGATGACCTGGTTGACGTATGTGAGAATGAGATTTACTATACGCTGACGATTCTACACTTTACGCCCCCAATCCACTCTCCGAAAGACAACGATGCAGTTGGAGCTAGCCTCAACAGAGATTTAGCCAAAATGGAAACATGGGCTCAGACATGAAGGTCACGTTTGAACCTTCAAAATGTAAAACAATGACAATTTCAAGGAAAGAACCCCATCGGAACTGAGTTTAAGCCTCGGGAGGTTGTCAACTGGAAATGAAGTCTGAACTTGAAATCCTAGGTGTTACATTTGACTCCAAGCTAACATGGACGAAGCATATCTCACACATAACCACAGGGCTGGGCAGAAACTTGGGCGCTCTACGAAAAGTCTCAACAAGCTGGACCAAAAGGCAGAGCCACAGTCTACAATGCTCAGGTCAGAAGTGTAATGGAATATGCATCTCTGTGTTGGATAAAATGCCTCACCATCTACTCTTACCTTGCTGGACAACATCCAGAAGAAGGCTCTGAAGATTATAGGAGTTCACGAGACTACTGCTCCGCACACAATTTTCTATTCCAAGTTTGACGCACAGACGCCAGGTTGCAGCAGTGTCTGTCCTCTACAAGATGCATACACAAGCCTGCCCAAAAGACCTGATTGACATGCTCCCCCGCCAATGGAAAGACGACGTGTGACTAGATCTAGCACTTCCATGCCAGATCATGCTCTAACCGTACCTCATGCTAGAACGTATTTCATTGGACAGGAGCTTCATCCACTTGGCTGTCAGAACTTGGAACAGTCTCCCTGACAAAGTTGTTGGCAACATCTCTGACACCGGTCTCCAAGCCTTCAATGCCGCGTACATAGTTTCCTCCTATCAAAAATGTAATTGTTAATTTGGGTCTAATTGTTACCCTATATTCTTGAAATTGTGATTCTTTTAATTTATTTGAGCTGCAGTGAACCACTGATTGGCCTTCCGGGAGCTTCACCAATTACTCTGTGGGCTATTGTTCGCATTTGCTTTCTATATACAAAAAAAAAAAAAAAAAAGAACATGGGCTGGTCAATATCGCTAGATATGTACACATAATTATAGTCGATTGTTTGTAATTTGTCAACATATATATATATATTATATCAGTTACAAACTTTACATTGTGCATTTACACGGGGATTCAAACCCAACACATTGTAATCATCATCTCAATCTAATTTCATACACATCTTATCATATAAAGAAGTCCATTATTATTATAGATGAACTTGATTTCGTATATGAATGTAAACAATAATAACTACTTGCACAATAAATACAAACAGATTCAATATTCATCAATACAAATAATTACAAATTAAACATACATGTACATTTAAATAATTATAATATAGGTTTTCCCGGTCAAATTCGTCAAAACAGCAGCCAAACTGTCGTTTCGATCATTCCAAAAAGAGTGATTTTTTCAAATGCTGAATTTCGCTATATTCATTTTCACATTAAGAGCATTCAAATTTGTTAATAAGCATTTGATTTTGTACTCCTATTCATTAAAATTAGTTCTTTTATCGTTCAAATTAACACTGCACAATCGCATTCAATTTCGCGCAGGTAATCTAGAGCAAGACATTTGTACCTCAATCAACATTTAAATTGTTTGGTATAAAAATATTCCTTTTAATATTATTTTGCATTTGTTCTCTAATTTGATTTTTATTGATAATAAAGTTTCATATACATTGTGCTAATTCAAAGACATATTCCCCCAAAGCATGATAAGTACACATTGTGCATCATGTGCATGCGAATCACAGCGATTCTTATAAGGAATATAATCTTATTCATTTCAACAAACTATCTTTAAATTGAAGGTTTATTAATCTAATCTTCAATCGATGTATCTATCAATTTCATCATTATTCATCATTTTGATACTTCTTTGTTTTGTTTCATTCATTTCATTCAAGCACCCCGCCCTATACATGTTTTTTTTTCTTGTCATTACTGATTAGTGTACGCCATGAACGAATTACAATGCACACTTTTTAAACTTGCTCGCCTATTGACGAAATTGAAAGCCAGAATGCCCACGACAAAATTAGATGCTCTTTGAACTATTTTTCAATTTAATGACCATTTTAATTAATCCATTTTAATTAATCCAATGAAGATCCAAATCGTAAGTCAATTTCGTGCTAAATTAAATGATAAAATCGTCAGTTTGGCTGCTGCTTTGACGAATTTGACCGGGAATACCTACATGTCATGTAATCGACCAAATTATTTAGTTGTGCTATTCACAATTTATATTCATATTCAAATACAGTAATGAGCGCAGCATAATATATTTCTTAAAATATATAACATAATATTCTAACTGGGAAGCAAAGTGCATGAAGTGAATTATAATTAAGATAACATACGAGGATCAATTACAATTTAGGATATCAAGATTAGACACCCTTCAAAAAGTAACGTAACACGACTTTAATCTACGTAAAATATTGATACTTGTTATTGACTAACGTTTATTTAAAATGAAAAAGGTTGTGTTGATTCTTATTTAGGAAAAAATGGCGCGAAAACAATGACATTATAATACGAATGTTAATTAAAGGGGTAGTACAGTTTTGGTACGGCTAAAATGTAGTAACCCAAACCTGCACAGTAACATTACAAACTAATAGTTATAACTCCACCATGCTCGAAAGGTATACAAAATTACAAACGACTAAGTAAAAAGCGTGCTATCATTCAAATAGAGCCATTAAAACACACGAGGGTGCTCTCTAAAAAGGCATTGGTTTCAACCATTTTTCATACAAAATTATGCATGTGATGTTTTGTTGAAATAATGATTAAATAGAGAGATCATCAACAACTATTTAAAAACCGCGTTTGACAATTCTTTTTTTAAAAAATCATCGAATCAATTTTGGGCCCAAATGTATTACGATCGGATATATTTACGTATTGATTTAGCAGCTTTTTCTGAACCGATTTCGTTCAAATAAAGTTTATTCTGCCATCAAAATGGCATGTTCATTCAAATTCTACACTCAGTTTTTCATTACCTCACACAAAATTGTGTTGTGCAGCGCACTCCCTACCAAAACTGAACTACCCCTTTAAAAATATCAAAATGGGTTGCGCACGATACTCTATATTGATTGATTGATTGATTCATTTTATATCAAATTCAGTAAAAAAACATATAAACACATTTACAAAGTACATATACAAAAATAAAACATTTAAAATATGTAGAGCAATGTAATAGCAAAGATACCAATTGTGGGAAAGTGAAATAGGGTGTATCAGTAAAAGCCTATGTGGCTTGACAAGTTGATACACCCATTACAAAGAATTAAAAAAAAAACATTTCAAAGACTTTAGATAGCTGACGATTACATAATTGAATTTAAGTTAAACATACTGTGACAATAGATGGTGCTTATACTTATTTTTAAAAGAGTTTACAAATTGAATATTGCGTAACACGGGGGTAATGCATTCCATATAATAGGACCAACGAACCGAATAGATTTAACAAGATTTAAAAAGCTCACTCAAATTTGTTCTGGTAAGGTTAGAAAAGTATAAACGCATTATACATGTTATACCATGATATTGACATGGCTATACATCATATAAAGGTTATCTTCAGAAGAGCCCCGTTACAGAAAGAGATACAATCGATTTTAAGTTACACTTAAGTGTAAGTTAGGAAATTTGCAAGTTTCAACCAATCATATTTGCGCATTTCGAACACATGATCTGACTTAATTGATTTTAACTTTATACAATCGATTGTTTCTCTTTCTGCAACGGCGCTAAGGACTTTGCATACAAAATGGAGCCCTAAATATACGAAACACTATCGAAATAGCATGCCCTTTAATATTCTTGAAGTGTAAGCTTGCGCGTGGGTAATAAGTTTTTAATTTGCCTCACAAAATACTTGCCCTTCCTTTGACACAGACATAATACATGAATGTAATAATGTGAAGTATTGTCCATGTTGTTTTTTGTTTTATCATACCTCACCCATTTGGTTTCCTTTATAAACAATTTCATATTGTAGAGCTTGCCTTGTTTGATATGTTAGTACAAATGACGGCTATTGGTCTACCTGTACATCAATTTGTTTGGGGTTAGGTGCACCCACTTGTGCCAGAAACGCCTAACATATTTGGCATTGATATGGTTTAAACAAAATGGAAAGATGGTCGTAATTATTACAATGTGTTGATACCATCCATTCGGTTTGAACATTGTACAGTATTATTACATACCACAATTGAATATATTGTTAGTCGTCATATAATTGTATAGATAGCAACATAAACGAGGGTTAAATTAAATTATACGCGTACAGTTCTTAGCATAGAAACCAAGGAAAATAGGACTGTTGGCACATTACGAAAAGTAAATCTGACGATATTCAATTAACACTTGTAACCTCAACTTATAGCAATCATACACTGTTGGTCATACAGTTGGAATATTTTTTTTAGATCTAACTTCATTATTTTCCCTGTTTTTTGCGCCTAATGAATCATTACAGACTAAAAATAATGATTTTATAATGTTTCCGAACTACCAATGTACAATAAATCGTTGCATAAATTTCCATTAATTAATTTAGCCTTTTGTGTTGAGCTTTGAAAGACAGAACCTTTGACGATATGCCCCATTCCCTTTACAAAGCGTATGTCTAAAAGTCATCGTTATGGGTCATTTCTCAGAGTTGGCTGTAAAAATGTCGACCAAAATTGGCACAGAGGCTCTCTAGGCCATACCTCGGCCAAAGTCATTGTCTACACGCCAAGCACAAGCATCGTTTGGCGTGTAGTCAATGGCGTTGGAAGGAGTATGGCCTAGAGAGCCTCTGTGCCAATTTTGGTTGAAAATTGTGCAGCCAACTCTGAGAAATTACACATAATGATGACATGTTGGACACGTCCTGCCTGTCATAGCATCGAACAACTATGACCCTTCTCTCAGCACACAGATGAACGCGCACTAACAATGGCGCGCGTTTTGCTTATTGTTAGATGCTATGACAGGCAGTAAGTGCGATTGATCAGGCACTGACAAAAATAGGAACATGACATGGTCTCACTTTAGACATCCTAAATAAAAAAAAAAAATACTCGATCAAAATTACTGTTCTTGGTATCATTTTTCTTTGTAAAAGATGCCCTATCCCACGAACCTAGTCACCATGTGTCTTTATTATTACAAGTACCCCGTTGCTTTTTTTTTGGGGGGGGGGGGGGGGGCACCCTGTATAAAGGACACACAACGCCACGTAGCTGTCATGTAAAATGAACTTGTTTTGTTTTTCGTACGGCAACGCACTGCCACTTCTTATGACGCCCATGTTTTAAGGTTTCTTTATGGCAGCATAATTTCTGTTTTCTTAATTTTCCTTACGTGGCCCTCATGATTAGGTGCTATGTGCACTATGTGATCGGTTCATGACCAGTATTCCTGTTTTTATGTACGTATACATTACTGTCATTTATAAATGTATTTGTAAATAATACAAATTATTTATTTTGTATTATTGAAAATACTATTCATAATGTTGCCATGGTAGTTACAATCATTGACACTTACTAAAGTTAAAGATAACTGACAAATCAGGTCGCTAAAACTTTACCATGAATCGCGCGTATATGGTAAAAATGGCATCTCCTTCAAACAAAGTATTTTACCAGTTTGTTTAGAAATAATGTATCGAAAAAGTGAATAGGAGATACTTAAACAGAGTAATACATGCGTGCATAGGCGTACCCATGGGATGGGGGTGGGGTGGGGGGGGGGGGGGGGGGTTGGTGGGTTCATCCCCCCCTTTGACTAACATTTTTTTTTTTTTTGGGGGGGGGGGGTTTGCACCCCCCCCCCCCCCCCCTTTGCAAATTAAAACTGGTCTCGAGACCACATTTTAGCGGTCTCGACCATCATTATCGATGGTCTCGACCTCGAAAAGTGCGAAGGACCCTGATCTCGGCCTCGAAAATGTCAACAATTCTTGGTCTTGGCTTCAAAAATGTTCTACGACAACCCACACCTCCCCCCCCCCCCCCCCCCCCCTCCCCCGCTTACATGATTCTCCACCAATGGTCTTGGTCTCGGTCTCGAAAAGTTGAAGGTACTTGGTCTAGGCTTCAAAAATTTACTACGATCTACAATACCACTAATACAGTAGTTTAGAGGAAGCGAGGCAAATTGTCACAATGTGATTATATAAAGCTTTACTCGAATGGGCTTGTATGGTTTTTTTTAAGCGTATGATGAATTTGAAGTAATTTCTTAATAAGATTACTACAATAGCTCCCACTGTGTTGCTGTAAATAAACACTGATTGAAAGAGAGGTCGAGGAGTGTATATAGAAATGAGGAATCGGGGCATACTTCGACAGATATTAAGTTTGACCGTATTCAAAATGTAATCAATCGTGCTTTGTAAGAAAGTATTAAGATAATATCTGATATATTGTATTTTTTCTCTTTTCAATAAAGTCAAGATCTAACTACAAATAAAAAAAACAATACATTTTCACCACGTTTACGGGGTTCAAATGTAATTGTTCTAAAAAAACATTTTCGTCAAATGAAGAGTTTCCCGAACACTCACCTCACAATCTTTGCAGTTACATCAGACCGGAATTCCAGGCCAGATTGACTTATGAACTAGTCAAATAAGGAGAATAAGGGAACAATTTATGAGCATGTTAACTAAATTAGTGGACAGGAAACACAGGGGTATGTTCATTTCAACATCATGTAGAAATGAGCAATCCTTTCGAAATTATCACCAATAATTGACCAGCAATTTGCCTTGAGGTTTTGTATATGACATTTTACACATTTCTCACTTCAATTGCTAACAAAAATGTTCTCCCACTTGCTTTCACGAGTTTATACATACATATCGATGGGCAATTATTTTTTAATGCTAAAGCTCATGATATTGCTTCCTGTTCCTATAATGCAAACCAGCATCTGGATTAGTTACAAATGTAGATATTAGAATACTTACTTCCGGCCTTGATAAAAGCAGATTCCAATAGCAACTACAGATAGAAGTAGACACGAATATAAACAAACTCAACATGTTATTACATCGAACACTGACTCAGAAAGGCAGATGTAACATCAGCATATTACGACTACATACTTATCCTATTACGTCCCATTGGTGCATTTAATGAAAGTATTATGCATTTGAGTGATATCCTGCACTGGCGTTTACGAAGC
Source organism: Echinarachnius parma (assembly GCA_037951105.1). Classification (NCBI taxonomy): domain Eukaryota; kingdom Metazoa; phylum Echinodermata; class Echinoidea; order Clypeasteroida; family Echinarachniidae; genus Echinarachnius; species Echinarachnius parma. The sequence continues at coordinate 16,133 of JBAMJV010005742.1, forward strand.
ACACCTTTCTAAGTTGCCTTTAAAGTAGACATTAATTGTAAGTACCACATAATTGCGTATGATTAGAAAGCTAGGGGCTTATGGATGAACAATACAAATTACTCGTATAGGACGGGTTAAATGTATCTGAGAACCTGTGAAGATGGAGTAAAAGTTGAGCACATTTTCCCTACTGTTTTGCTACATACATTTCCCCAACACATGGTAAAGATTATCTTCCCCTTTAATCTGAAAATCAATGAGCAAAATAAAATCGAGTTCTCAAATTGGTTTAACTATGTAAACTGGGTAAACATTTGTCCAACCCAGGTCGAAATTCCCATAGAACCAAAACCCATAGGAAACCCATATAAACCCATAGGCCTATTGGTTTCTATGGGGTTCAACAGGGAAAGTGGAACATGTGTTTCTATGCGACCCATATAATTTCACATAGGATTCACATAGGATTCCCATAGGAATTTTCCATAGGATTACCATAGAAATTTTGCGTAGGAATTTCCCATTGACACTTCCAATAAGGATATATCAATTAAATTCTCTCATAGAGAATCATTAAATGATAATTCATACTCATATTTTCCTTATCAACCTCTTCAGACAGTGCAATAGGGCAAGCAAGGCATTGCCTCTTGTAGAAGAGAGTTAAATAATTTAATTTAAAGCTGAATAATATATTGAGATATATGTATTTGAAGTTAAAATACTTTCCTTGGTTAGTACAATAGTATATCATATTTATATTGTTTTCTGGAATATTAATTCCCATCTTGGAATTAAAAATGTGGTGAAAGAATTGATTATACATTATTTCATTCAAATACACACCATTAAAAGTTAATATCTGAGTTAAACAAATAACAAAATAGAAACATCATATTTTGTTGTATGAATAATATGCATGAGTCTTGCATGAATATGCACATTTTCTATGGGTCCTATGGGTTTTTATGGGTTTATATGGGTCCTATGGGTTTCTATGGGTTTTATTTTCTGGGCTTTTGTTGGTCCCATAGAAACCCATAGAAACCCATATAAACCAATAGGATTTTCCTATGGGTTTTCCATGGGAATTTCGACTCTTTTACTACATGCACTTGCCCAACATGGTAAATTTCATTTTATCAAATAATGTGACAAATCTCGCGTGAAGTATCCGAATCCGAATATAATGGACGACTGAGTATCCGAATTCAGATACTCTTTACTATGGTTGGAAACCGTTTGTAGACGCTCTGAAATTCAATCTTAGATATATCCATGATTATGGAGACATTTGACCAATCAAAGCCCAACCTATTCTGCTGTATAAGCCAAATAACAAAAATACGTTCCCTGTACGGCGATTTCTGTTCTATCACATGGAAAGTTGTGTGCATGCATACAACTTGGAACGGACACGACCGGATAAAGTCGTCCGTTGGTTGTACGTTTGCTGCGCGCTGTGCATCCGTTTTGTTCAGAACTCGTACGTTTCTCGTCCTGTACTTGTCAGTTCGCATCCGTTGAAGTCCGGTAGACCTGTGTCACGAGCGGACAACTACCTGATGTGCAACAGGTGAAGCGGAGGAGTGCCGGACATAGACCGCATGCTCAGCGGACGATCACTTACATGGAACGAAATGGAACATATGAATAACGGAGGTGTAACGATGGTCAAAAGGACAAAGCTGACGACTTCAGGATAAGTACATTATAACTAACATGAAACGGGTCTTCTCCAGGACGGGCAAGCGACGTGCATATTTGGGGTAAACGTGACTTCAATGTCTCACTACGAGGACTTCGAAGCCACCGCTTGCAAAATTATGTGGATCTCATTCAGGCACATACTTATCGGCTGGATGACAACAGCAATGCCCATGTACAGAGCAACAGAAGAAGGCGAGAGAAGCAACACAGACAACGATGGGCATTTCAGGGGCCTTAAATGCAAATCGGTATTTATGACAAACTATTGTCAGAGCTAGGGCGAGAAGTCCATGGTTCATTATTTCATGAGGATGGCCCAAGAGATGTTCGATGACATTTTTGCATGAGCTGGGCCCAGGATCACCAAGCAACAAACTTTCGACAGAGCCCCTCTTGAATCCAGACTTGAATTAGCCATCCCACTCAAGTTCAAGTTCAAGTTTAGTTTAAAAAAATAAATGTACAATTCGTAATAATATAATCAATACAAAACTAATACAATATAAATTTACAAAGTATTATCATTTTAATGAAAATGAGGGGATGCATTAGGAAGCAGAGCTTGTGAATTGTGGATTTCTAGAATTAGTATTACAAAATGTAAATAATTATATATAATTTAAAAAAAAGAAGCTCGATATCATAAATACGTAATTACGTGTATACAAACTGGTATTTTACTGAACGTGTGAGCAACCTGGGATATATAAACAAGAAAAACAAGACAATGGAGCACGGATACGGGATAGGAAGAGACATAAACACACAAAGAGAAGTACAAAACCGACAAGAGAGAAAGTGAACAGGGTGAAGGAGGCGACACAGAAGGGCTGCATGTGGACAGATAAACTGATGTAACACAAACAGAGATTATTATGAGCAGGCAATATGAACAAAGAAAATGGACGAATTAATATTTGTCGAAAAAAGAGACGAATCATAACACTACGATTCACATAATTTAGGGTGTTTTATAAGATTGTAATGACATTTCTTTTATTTTGTTCTTGAATGATCTAAGAGATGGGGAACTCCACACTTTTGGACAATCATAAATAAATGTAGTCTGTGCTAAAAGGGTTCTAAAAGGGGTAGTGAAATTGTCGAGCTTGAAATGAGCAAATTAACATATGAAAATAAGAAGCAGACATACCGATTATACTGACAAATACAAGGACAGCGGATGCAATCCCTGTAATTTCCCCAGGGCTCAATCCTGATTTATCTGCGAGTTGAAAATAAAGAACGCTTATCGTCGAAACATTGCTTTTAATTCAAGCAAAGAGTTTCAAATATTCGCACTGACATTAAATCCTGTACAAAATCATTACACATTTGACGTAATCAAAGTTAGTATTTCTGAGAAACACATATTCATGAACTGTAAAAATTAAGATAGATACAAAATTACTGCTGTAAGAATGTTCATGTTGATTTCAAATTTAATAATGCAAGAAAACTTATTAAATGTATTGCATACCCTAGCTGAATAATTTGAAAGATAAGTCTTAAAATGTTTAAGGAGGAAAACAAGCTTTGAGGGCTCTAAAGGCAACAACAACATCGGAAAGAAAGGGACATTTAACCATAAATTAAACAGGAATACATTTGTTGGTAAAAAAAAAAGGTTTCAAACTTAAACAAAAAAACACGTTATTACGCTTTGTGGGTAAACACTACTTATCAATGTCAGTGATTGCAGCATAATCTGAAAACGGTTTAATCATGAACGACTAAATGAAATTGAAAAGTGTATATACGTTGCATTTAAATCGATCAGATCCTTGTGAATCAGGAGCAAACGTAATTCCCTGCTTGTGTTAACTTCATTGTCTAATGATTGGAGTTTAGGCTTGTGTTATTACTCAATATTTAGTTCTCGGAGAGGAAGCAGTTTACATTGGTGAGCCACAAGGACCGCCTCAAGTGTTCAGTATCCGTTCAGAAAACGAGAGTCAGCGGAAGCTTTGAAACACCAACAAGAAGTTATAAGTAGATACAGATATTCATATTTTGTAAACGTGTGTTGTGCCTGTTGATGTTAGAGCTTCATGATGATAAGGTTACTATTTGATATGTTTAGAGATTATGTTAGATACTACGTTTCGAAAGCAGTATCACAGATACAATTTCATAATTTTTAATTGTTGTTGTAGTAGTATAATAACTTACTGCATTGAGGCTTCAATCACAAGCACATGCTGCTTCTCCGAGGTCCCGGCTGTTATTTATAAAGTGTACATTTGATTGTTTAATGTTGTATTTTTTATTTGCCAAATGAATCAATTGAACTTGTTAATTAAGATTTAAGTTGAGAATCAATGAGTTGCGTTGAGTATTGGTATTTTCCGAAGTGCCTCCCCCCCCCCCCAAAAAAAAAAAAAATATATAACTGATTTGGTTGATTTCAATTCCATGTGAAAGATTATACAAACAAACATGGGAAATGATAATAATTCCCATTCAAATGCTCTCATTGTTGTGAAATTTGCTTTCAAAATATTATATAAAAGTGATTGTCACCGGCAATCAGATTTGACACTAACTCAAGTGAACTTAACTTTAGTAACCAACACCTGCACCATTACGGTACAAACTAAAAGTTGTAACTCCACCATGCTCAAAAAGTATACAAACGACAAAGTAAAACCCCTGTTATCATTCAAAAAGAGCCGTTACAACTCAAGAGTCAAATTAACTCTAGAGAACGCTAGCGTTCTAGGTCCTCCTAATACGGGACTGAAAATTAATAATGTTTGTGCACGCTAAGTGTGCTTAAAACTATACATATGATACGGTACTTACCACCGATTCACTCTCCAATATGTGATCCAACTATTGGGTGGATTAAAATTATGATTTTCCCCTCCATTCCGCTAAAAATTAGTGATTTATGCGCCTCCTCGACTTCTCTCCCTGTGTTAGCGCGACTCCGAACATATATGCGCAGTAACTATTACCGCGCATACAAAATGTGCATCGCAAGCGCCGTTCGCCGTTCGCATCGGCGGCCATCGCGATCATCAAAATCTGTTCGGAGTCGCGCTTACACACGGAGAGAAGTCGAGGAGGCGCATTAATCACGGATTTTTAGCGGAATGTGGGAAACAATCATAATTTTAACCCACCCGATGATTGGATCACATATTGGAGAATGAATCGGTGGTAAGTACCGTATCATATGTATAATTTTAAGCACAATTAGCGTGCACAAACAATATTCATTTTCAGTCCCGTATTAGGAGGACCTAGAACGCTAGCGTTCTCTAGAGTTAATTTGACTCTTGAGTTGTAACGGCTCTTTTTGAATGATAACAGGGGTTTTACTTTGTCGTTTGTATACTTTTTGAGCATGGTGGAGTTACAACTTTTAGTTTGTACCGTAATGGTGCAGGTGTTGGTTACTAAAGTTAAGTTTGACTAATACTCAACTATCCCTTTAAGGTTGGAAGGTATAAAGATGAGACATTTTGATAGTAAAGTTATTCATTATTTGTTTGTTGGATAGAGTTAAACAGAACCAAATTATAACAATCTTTATACTGTTGAATAAACATGGTGTTTCGGAGAGCCTGGTTACATACGCCTGATTTGGTGCTGAAATTGATTAGAGGACTTCAGTAGGACTCAATTGACTGATGCCCCAGGATTCAAGTCCGTTCATACAGCTTGTAAAAGTCAAGACAATGCAATTCGAAGATTTAAAGCCCCCGAGCCATATAATATAATATTGATTTACTCATTGTTACGATGAAACTAATCATGTGTATTAGTTATCATGAATTTTGCTTCAATCAGAAAGATAAAACAATTCTTTAAGTGAAAAGGGGAAAACTTGTCAACATCTCCATCTTCAAATATCATGAATATGGTGTAAGGTCAATAAAAGAAGATTATGTTTGAAAGTTGTAGATGTATATAAAAACAGCGATTAGACTTGACTTTTGTGGCACTGCACGTAACAATCTTATCACAATTTCTACAAACCCGTGTTCATGGAGCATGTTCGCATTTCTCTCATAGTTATCGTAAATTGTTACATGTTTCACAGTGTGTTCCTTAGTACCCAGAGGGGCAATTGCAGGTGTACCGATTCACCCCATTCACCCCGTTTCACTATATACGCAAGGACTGGGTGAACATTCATTGATATCTAGAGTCGGGAGTTCCGCAGGGGTCGGTCCTTGACCCATGTCTGTTTCTATACTACATATACGACCTGCCTGACATGCTCTCCTCTCCAGTACGCCTCTTCGCCGATGATGCCATTACATATCTTACCATCGAGAACGACCAGCACGCTCATTAACTACAAGATGATCTCAACCAAATTGGGCATTGGTTGGTACCTGGATGATGGAACACCAATAAATGTCATGTCATCACAGTGATGAAGAAAAGGAACCAAATCGTTCATCAGTACCACCTCAACGGCACCCCCCTCGATGCGGTTACTAGTACCAAATACCTTGGAGTCACCCTTACACCCGACCTAAAACGGAACCAACACATCAGCAACATATGCCACAAAGCGAACAACACGCTAGCCTTTTTATGACGGAATCTTGAAATCAACAATCCAACTGCGTAAAAGGCCCTGGTTCGACCACTTGTGGAATACAGTGCTGCAGTTCGGGACCCAACTACCAACAAGAGTGTCCACAAATTGGAGATGGTCCAAAGAAGCGCGGCTCGTTTCGTACTGAACCGCTATCAATACACATCCAGTGTAGATGACATGCTGAGGGAGCTCGATTGGCCTACCCTACAACAAAGAAGGGAAGGTATGAAACTGACCATGATGTACAAACTGCACAACAACATGGTTCCTTTCTCAACTTAAGCCTACATCAGACCTGTGATCGGACCCACTCGTTCTGTCCACTTAAGATGATATCAGGTCCCGTACTCCCGATAGGAAGATCACAATCAGTCCTTCTTCCCAAGGACAGTGAGAGACTGGAACGCCCTACCCGCGGGTACTGCCTCTGCCACGTCAGCAGATGCCGTGGCTAACCTTTTCCTGCGTACAGGCCATTCCGAACTTGCAAATGCGTTATAATTTTGTAAATGAGTAATATTGGAAATGTACTGTATACAGAATAAGATTATGTACCATGCTCTTTGTGGTTTACACACACACACAAAAGTTTGCAAGAATCTTCACGTTTGAAGGAGGCAGACTATACACGAAGAAGAAGAAAAATGGATCTTGTGAAAGAAAATATACCCTACAACAATAACTTAACACAACTACAGGGAAAATATACACCTCGAATCCATGTGTATTAGATGCCATGTATGCCTACTCATCTTCAATCAGTCAGTGAATAAAATTGTAAAAATGTGTTGTATATTGAAATTAATTATTTTATGATGGATATGTGCATAATTCTTTCAAAAAGAGACCTCTAACGCTTACCTATAGTATCTCACAGTTGTGACCAGTAAATCCGAGCACACATGTGCAGAAGTAGGTGTTTACCAAATCGTTACATACTGCTCCATTACGACAAGGATTGGAAGAACACTCATCTGTACGCTTCGTGTAATAGTTATTTCGAGCCCACCTCGGTAAAAGATTTGGCTATCTCGTTAGTTGTATACTATTAAACAAGCCCGGTCACGTGATTGTGCGTGTTGTCCAAATAAAATCGTTTGTCAAATTTAATGGTAAAACGATCTCATGAGGGATATAATGTAGGTTGAATAAAAGAATAGTATATTTTGAAGTTGTGGATATGCCTCAAATGGATACAAAAAAAAATCAGCAATTAGAGGGCATGACTAATTTGGCACTACTATTGCATTATTTCGCCATGTGTGTTTATGGAGGATTTTTGTTTCTGTATTATAATTATTGTATATTGTTACCTTCACAGTGTGTTCCTTCGTACCCAGAGAGGCAGAAACAAGTGTACTGATTGATCCCATCCACACAAGGTGCACCATTTTGGCAAGGATTGGATGAACATTCACTGATATCTGAAAACATGGAGATTATGAAAGAAAATACATTTTAGAACACGAACTTAACACAGCTACAGAGAATATAATACACCTCAAACTCGTTTGTATTAGTTGTCATTTGCTCTGCTCATCTCAGAAACGTAACATTTTTGAAGACACATGCTTTATTGAATGTTTTCTAGTTTAAAGTGATCCAGGTAAAGTGTCTAACTCCATGAAAAATACTTGGAGCTTCCTCGTTTCTCTTCTGCCGTGTTGTTTAGCTTATGGTAAGAGAAGAATAAAATAGGGTTAGATTTTTTCAAATATCCCTTTAGTATAAAGATAATTATCATGGAAAATCAGTATTTCAAAAGCGTACATAAAAAAGTACAATTGCCGTAGTTGAGCACGTCCGGCCAGCGCGCGTGGGAAACTTTCCCGACCCCACTGAACTTTGAGCCGAGCGCGCGCAAGTTCCATGAATTATGTACCGTACACGGATGCGGATATCGTCAACGGATGATTACTACTGCGACAAATATACGCCAGGCCATCAGTATTCGGTGATAAAATATGAACTCAATATTCGTTTTTTTTAACTAGGTAAACAGTGTTCGTTTTTTTCAAACTTTCACAAATCTTTCAATTGTATTTTACAATGATATTGATATAGGATTGAAGTCGCAAAAGGCATTTTGTGCAATATCTGACACTTTACCTGGATCACTTTAAGCCTTTTGGCTTCAAACACTTATTAACTTATTTTTCAAATATATTTACAAGAGAATTTACAAGAGAATCACGCATGTTTCTGAACTTTCAAGCACTATTTAGTACATGTCACTCTATGTTTTACTTTTAATAAACATCAAAATTAAAACCGGACATGACTTGTGCCACTCTAATCCCCAACAATTTCATATTGAAAGGCCTAGGGTTTCAGAAAAATACATGTTTTGAAAATTTGTTCAACTAGGAACAATGCAGCAGTAAATCTAAATTACATAACATATTTGTGAATTAGGCCAACTCCAATAAAGATTCAAACAGGACATGACTTTGGCCACATATTATCCCCAAGAATGTCATATTGAAAGGCCTATTGATTCAGAAAAATGCATGTTTTTTGAAAAATGGTTCCACTAAGGACAATGCAGCAGTAGTACTTCAATAAAGATGCTTACTCGTATACAATATGTACCCTATAATATGCCATATCAAACTTAAATTGCTACTTATTTTTGCACTTTGTATAAGAAAAATGGTAAAAACGTAATTCTATGGCAACCATATTTTATGGAATTGGCCAAATCACAAATATGTTATGTAATTCAGTACTACTGCTTCTTAGTGGAACCATTCTTCAAAAACATGCATTTTTCTGAAACAATAGGCCTTTCAATATGAAAATAAAATAAATGACAAATTGATCAAACAACAATGCATTAAATCTATGTTTCCCTAAACTTGAGAAGACGGAAGGGACGACAAAGAAGAGGGGGAGGTGAAGAAGAAGAATTAGAAGCAGAATACGGAAGGGACGACGAAGAAGAAAAAGAAGAATAATACAAATGCAGGATACCAACCAGAAGACGCATAAGAAAGAGAAGACGGAGGGACGGAGAAAAAGAAGTAGAAGAACGAGGAAACGGTAGTGACGAGGAAGAAGCAGAAGAAGGCGACGGAAGGGACGAGGAAAAATAGCAGAAAGAAGACGGAAGGGACGACAAAGAAGAAGGAGGAGGACAAGAAGAAGAATTAGATGCAGAATGTGGATTTGTACAAGAAATAAGAAGAATAAAAAGAAGAATGAGAAGAAGGAGAAGAAGAAGAAGAAGAAGAAAAAGAAGAAGAAGAAGAAGAAGAAGAAGAAGAAGAAGAAGAAGAAGAAGAAGAAGAAGAAGAAGAAGAAGAAGAAGAAGAAGAAGAAGAAGAAGAAGAAGAAGAAGAAGAAGAAGAAGAAGAAGAAGAAGAAGAAGAAGAAGAAGAAGAAGAAGAAGATGCATACAAAGAAGATGAAGGCGCATGGAAAATAAGTAGTTTTGAGAGGTAAACAATTAATCCTTAATTGATTGTATTTTCGTCTGGATCATGTGTACCTTTTTGGTAATATACAAAGTTCAAAGCGAATTTCACCGTACCGGGACCGTACCAACACAAGATGTATCAATAATATTGTTATAACGAAGAGCGACGTATCAATAAACAGTGGGACAAGATTACATGCTAATGATAAGTGGAATGATAAAAAATTAACGGGCAGTACCTATTTCAAAAGGAATTCGTTGAGAAGATCTGGAACATTTGAACAATAACAACGTTTCAAAGGAAATTTACGGCAACAAGAACAGATGTTTCGGAACGATGAGCGACCAGTGAACAAAGATTTGAAAAGGATTACTAGCTATCCGCAAGCAGTATGATTGCTAACCATTGATCTCACTTCTTTCGTTCGAACAATAAAGCCCAGTGCCCATTAGGCGATCTGCGCTTGCGATCTAGCCCGAGTTGCTAGCGATCTCGGTTCGGTGTGAATCACACCAGTTCGCCGCGAGTCAGCCCGATCTCAATGCGTACGCGATCTTTTCGGTGCCCACTATGCGATCTCACGGCGACTTTCCCTGAGAAATGCATTGTCCCTATTTCCACGCATGCGTGCATGGCTGAGGATTACAGCCAGGTATTGTTCGCTCTTGCTTGTCTTGACATCATAATCCGCTTTGCGATTCTTTTTTAGTAAACCCAGTGCCCACTTTGCGATCTGCGCCTAGCGATCTAGAGCGATCTTACCCGAATAGGAGCGATCCCCTGAGATCTGTGGTTAAGTCGCAAAGTGGCCGCACCAGATCGCTGTAACTCGCGTCCGCAAGGGTGGTGTCGGTTGCGGTCGCCAGGTTTTGGACAAAAATTTCGTTCTCGATCGCATGTCGGGCGGGATCGCATAAATGGCAAGCCGTTTGAACAATTATTCATATTTCCTGATAACAAGAATTCAATCCTTGATATCAATAATTCTGTTTTTAAATTTGTGATATCAAGAAATTAATTCATGATATCCAGAATTCGATTTCTTGATATCAAGAATTCGATTTCTTGATATCAAGAATTGAATTCTTGAAATCAAGACTTACCATTGGCTAACAACAGAAAATGATTTCTATATATCAAGAATTCGATGTTCAGTTATGCGAAACTGCTTTATAAAGGCGCCCTGCAAGAATCAAATATTCTTTTCTTGGTATCAAGAAATAAATTCTTGATATCACGAAATGATTTTTGTTGTTAAGCAATGGTAATTATTGATATCAAGAAAAGGAAATAAATGTTAAAACGGCTAGCCATCACTGGCCATGCGCACACATTCAACAAATTTAACAAATTCCAAGTCAAACAAGCGTGAATTACTGGCTATTTTATTTATGGACAATGCGTGGAAATGGGGTCAAGGCATGACCCCGAAGAAGTCACACTGAAAAGATCGCGTGCACAATGGAATCGGGCTGACTCACTGCGAACTGATGTAATTCCAAGGTCGCTTGCCCATGCCCACTGTGCGATCTTGCCCGAATAGGAGCGATCCCCTGAGATCTGTGGTTAAATCGCAAAGTGGGCACCAATGGCCCGGACCAATGGCCGCACCAGATCGACGCGAATGCGATCGAGACCGATCTGGTCGCCAGATCTTTGAACATGTCAAAACCCCGGCGACCGCAACCGACACCACCCTTGCGGACGCGAGTTACAGCGATCTGGTGCGGCCACTGGTGCCCACTTTGCGACTTAACCACATATTTATTTATTTATTTATTTATTTATTTATTTATTTATTTCACATATTTATACAGAGTAACCTGAATTCAGCATATAAAAATAAAACAGTAATCAATAATCAATACAAATTAAAATCATACAAGTAAAAGCTGGTCTTCCACAGGGCTCTGTCTTCTGACAAATAACATATACATCTAGTTATACATGACATACAATAGATAAACAAAATTTAATAAATTAATTTAAAATACATGTTTAAAACACTGTTAAGTCTGAGTGTATATAATTTAAATACTAAAACAAAACACAATTATGTAAGCTATAAAACACCATGTCCGGTATAATAAATTAATCAATAATAAAAACCATGACTACTAAAACAAACAACAAATCACAAGCGTGCATATGGACATACTTAGACACATTCTCCCATACAAACGTAATCAAACTCATATATACACTCACATAATCAAGCAACACATGCGTAAAACTCTCATGCAATAAGATGAAACATACTGATCACTATTTATCATAATGAAGAGTCGCATCTATTCACACAACAGGCAGCATATGTCCAAATGCACGTGGTTATAAAACAAAAAAAAAATTATAATGCGACGCGTAGAAGAGTACAATACAATTACACTTCTACGCATAACTCGCTGACGTTTAAGACGTATTGGTGTTTCGTTTGAGGGCGTTCTTAAATATAAATAATGAGTTAGCTGTACGGCATTCATCGGATAAGGCATTCCATAATACAATGCCAGCATACACAAATAGTTTCTGATAGAATTGTGTTTTACATAATGGTGTTCTTAATAACTTCTTATTACTGTTGCGAGTTGTACGTAACTAAACATCATCATTAAAACAAAATTTGTTACATAATACAGTTGGGGCTGTACCACTTGCACATTTGGTTACAGTCCGTTATTCCGAAGGTTCGTTATTCCGAAGGTTCAGTTATTCCGAAGGTTCGTTATTCCGAAGGTTCGTTATTCCGAAGGTTCGTTATTCCGAAGGTTCGTTATTCCGAAGGTTCGTTATTCCGAAGGTCCGTTGATCCGAAAATAAAATCGGGTTCGTTATTCCGAAGGTTCGTTATTCCGAAGGTTCGTTATTCCGAAGGTTCGTTGATCCGAAAATTAAATCGGGCTTGTTATAATACTATAGTTTGTGTTTTGTTTATTTAATTTACAGCCTGCATTAAGCATAACCCTCCCCCGTTCCCTCCCTTGGCCAGACCAATCAAACATTTAAGTTTATTGTATCTCTTTATATGAAATTATAGCATTATAACAAACCCAAATTCATTTTCGGATTAACGAACCCGATTTCATTTTAGGAATAGCGAACCTTCGGAATAACGAACCCTCGGAATAACGGACCTTCGGAATAACGAACCTTCGGAATAACGAACCCGATTTCATTTTAGGAATAGCGAACCTTCGGAAAAACGAACCTTCGGAATAACGAACCTTCGGAATAACGAACCTTCGGAATAACGAACCTTCGGAATAACGAACCTTCGGAATAATGCAACAAATGTTCGGATTAACGAACCCTATTTCATTTTCGGATTAACGAACACTCAGGTATAGGAAATTTGCGTGTTCGGAATAACGAACCTTCGGAATAACGAACCTTCGGAATAACGAACCTTCGGAATAACGAACCTTCGGAATAACGAACCTTCGGAATAACGAACCGCACCCGCACATTTATACATCATTCATGCAGTTGATTTATTAAACAGTTCTTTAAGAGTGGGCCAAGTAAGATTATCTAAAACTTCGTGTGATGGAGTAGCCCAGGTTTTGCCGCTAACTATATAAGCAGCACGTTTATGAAGTGTGTTTACTGTCTTATAGTTAATTTCAGAACGCGATGACCAAACAGTCGAGCAATACAATGCGTGAGGTAAAATGAACCCCCAATAAAGTCTGCCTAATTGTTCTTGTGTAAATAAATGCTTTATTCTTCTTACCATGCCTAACTTTTGTTTCATTATTTTAACTATAGAATCAACATGATATTTAAAACTTAGCGTGTCATCAAGAATTACACCAAGGCATTTATATTGGGTTACCTGTTCCAGCTCTACCCCATTCATATTGACAATTAATTTCTTATTCTGTACAGTAGATAGTCTTTGCCTCGAGCTAAGAAGCATTACTTTCGTTTTTTTAACATTCAATACCAATCTATTATGTTTTGTCCAATCAAAAACTTCTTTCATAGCATCGTTTAACTGAGTCTCGACAGATTCAAGTGATGATCCACTTACAAAGAGTGTTGCATCATCGGCAAACATATATACTTTACCAGTTTTAACACTGGTTGGCAAGTCATTAATATATATTGTAAATAGGAGGGGTCCAAGTATGGAGCCTTGCGGAACCCCGGATGAGGTTTTTGCTTGTTTGTGATTTCTTACCTCCTACTTCAGTAAATTGTTCTCTACAACAAAGATAAGACCTAAACCAATTGAGTGCGTTTTCTGAACAACCACACAGAGCAAGCTTTCTCAACAGAATATCGTGATTGACAGAGTCAAATGCTTTACGCATATCAATGAATGCCAACCCACAAAATAGACCTTTGTCTACCTCGGCAGCCCAGTCATCGACCATGCACAAATAGAGCGCATTCGCATGAGTGGGCAGGTCGGAAGCAAAATTGCTTTTCGCTTAAGAAATTGGTAGCACATAAAAATGAATAAAGGTGTTTCTGTACACATTTTTCTAATATTTTTGAAATAATTGAGAGCAATGAAATGGGCCGGTAATTTTCAATACAAGATCTTTCTCCTGACTTGAATATTGGTCGAATTTTTGCTAGTCGCCATGATTTGGGAATAACGCCTGTCCTTAGCGATTGATTACAAATATATACCAAGCTTTCCAAAACATTTGTGGCCGTTTTCATAGCTTTCAATATTTTCACAGAAATATCATCGGCACCTGTTGATTTCTTGACGGATAGATTTGTGATGTATTGCATCTTGTGAGGCATAGCATGTTGCCAATATTACAGTACACAATGTATGTATAGATACACACTCATACTACACACTGCATGTATACAACTATACATAGACACACACAGAATACACACCAGTACAGTAAACTGAATACAGCAGTACTCTAATAAAGATAACTTGGAAGCTGAACTGATATGGCTGAACTGACTGTTTATTGATGAGTACGAGTCAACTCATTACATGGTGGTAGCACTGAACCTAGCCACACCCCAAGGCATTGTGAAATTTGAGGACTTTTATTGCTTTGCACCTGTGCCAGTTCATAGGATTTTTCTGCAGTGCATCATACAGTCCCATGTGTGCACATTACTATATGCTACAATCGTTTTGCCTTGAGAGTGAACTGAGAGTGAACAATGACTGAGTCAATTACACCTCGTATGGACTGGAATGACCCAGATAGGGCGAGTGCTATCAAGATTTTTCACCAACAATGTGAACTTTATTTCTCTGTGAAGAATGTTGTTGAAAACAAGCATGTTGACCACGTGTTGTTGTTTGCTGGGGCAACTGGACTCAAGCTCTACAACTCATGGGGCCTTTCTGAGGAAAACAAGAAGGATCCTGCAGTGGTATGGAGCAAGTTTGAGAGCCAACTTCAGCCAAAAACCAACTTCCGAGTGGCCAGACTGTATCTACAGAAATTTGTTCAGCAGGAGAGAGAAACTGCGAATGATTTCATGTCGCGCCTGAAGCTGCACGCATACACCTGTGATTTCCGTGATGACATGGAGTTCCAAGAGCGTGTTATTGAGCAGTTCATCGCTGGTACAAGGTACACTGACATACAGAAGGACTTGTTGGGGAAAGACAAATCCCTGACACTGGGAAACGCACTGGAAATTGCGAGAACTTACGAAGCATCACAAACTCATATGGCACAGCTAGCCCGCATGCAACCAGACAACAAAGCGGTTGATGCAATAGCAGCCCGTCCTCAGCAAAGTGCATGTCAGAGCTGTGGACGCCATCATCCTCGACAGCCACGTCACATTTGTCCAGCGTTTGGTACAGCGTGCAAGAAATGTGGCAAGCAAAATCATTGGCAGAAGTTCTGTCGGTCGCGGTCTGTTTCAAAGCAACCAGCCAATCGTCCTACCCGTCGTGACCCTCCACGTCAGCGAAAAAACTCATATAAAAATCAGCAGCACCAGAGAGTGGATACCATTGACGACACCACGCATACTGCCCAACTTGAGGAGGTATTCGATGTTTTGAAGAGATTGTTGTTTCAAACATAAGTGCCGTGGACAAAGATGACAGATCTGATTCTGCAATGACGTACGTTGAAATCAAGTTTGAAGGGCAGAGGACAGCCCGAATCCGGTCAAAGGTTGATACAGGTGCCGAAGGGAACACTTTGCCCGTACGCATGTTTCGCGGGATGTATCCAAATCATCTCACAGCCGATGGGTTTCCTGAGCCTAGTTTTGTACGCAACACTCATGCCAAGCTGACGGCATACAATGGAACGCAGATCAAGCATTACGGGTCGATAGTGCTACCCTGCAGGTACAACAATTCTTCATGGTCCACGGATGTGTTCTACGTAGTTGAATCCGAGGGACCTGCCATCATAGGACTGAAAACATCAGTGCAACTGAAGCTGGTAACAATGCACACGAACATCAGCAACATCAAGCGCACTACTTCGACAGATCTGAATTCAACGGAGGACCTGATCCGACAATACCCCAGGCAGTTTGATCATATTGGAGAGTTTGAAGGTGAATGCCACATCACTCTCAAGTCAGACATTCAGCCTGTGATTCATGCTCCACGCCGCTGTCCAATCCATATCCGTGATGAACTCAAGCGGGAACTGGACAGTATGGAAGCACAAGGAGTGATCGCAAAGGTTACGGAACCGATACCGTGGGTCAACAGTATGGTTATTGCCCGCAAGGGAAACGGAAGCCTGATAGTCTGCCTGGACCCAAAGGAACTGAATCAAGCTATACAGCGTTGTCACTATCGCACAATCACGACAGAAGAGATCACTCACAAGCTAGCAGAATCTCGGTACTTCAGCAAGCTCGACGCCAAGAGCGGATATTGGTCTATCAAGTTAGACCAGGAGAACTCATTCTTGACGACCTTTAACAGCCCGTTTGGTCGATACAGGTACACCCGGATGCCTTTTGGGTTATCTGTGTCACAGGACTTCTTCCAGCAGAGAATGGACCAGATTCTGGAAGGCTGCAGTGGCGTCATAGGAATCGCCGATGACATCATTGTCTTTGGAGCAACTGAAGCGGAACATGCCAGAAACCTCCATGGCCTGATGCGCGTCGCAAATGAGCGTGGTCTGCAGTTCAACAGCCAGAAATGCTTGATCAAGGCTCCAAGGATTGAATTCTTTGGTCAAGTATATGACGCACAAGGGGTCCACCCAGATCCCAAGAAGGTGGACTCAATCAAGTCGATGGCACCACCAGAGAACAAGACTCAGCTTCGCGAGTTCATGGGGATGGTGACTTTTCTCAGCTCCTTCATCCCCAACTTGTCATCCCAGACTGCCAGCCTCAGAGAGCTACTTAAAGAAGAGGCAGTCTTCGTGTGGACACAGTCACATCAGCGTGCTTTTGAAGATCTACGCGACCGAATTTGCAAGGACGCAACACTCGCATACTTCGACAGCACGAAAAACACATTGATCCAAGTTGATGCATCGATGCATGGGTTAGGTGCCACCCTGATGCAAGACAACAAGCCAATCGCATACGCATCAAAATCGCTCAGTGATACAGAGAAGCGGTATGCAAATATCGAACGGGAGCTTCTCGCGGTGGTCTTCGGATGTGAAAGATTCCGCACGTACGTATACGGCAGGCAGTTCACGGTCCACTCAGACCACAAGCCTTTGGAAATGATTCTCCGCAAGTCTCTCACAGCTGCACCCCCTCGCCTCCAAAGAATGATAATGCGTTTGCAGCCATACGACATGAGGATCTGCCCAGGAAAGGATGTCCAAGTGGCAGACTGCCTGTCACGCTCGCCTGTCAAGGACAACGACCACATTGAACTCGATCTCATGATACACTTCGTCCAATTCTCCCCTGATCGTCTCAGCCAGCTGTGACAGGAGACTTTGAATGATCCGGATCTTGCTGCCCTGCGCGACGTGATCGTCCATGGCTGGCCGGAACAGAGACGTGATGTTCCAAAACTGTTACAGTCGTTCTGGCCATTTAGAGATGAGTTGTCAGTAGATGATGGCCTGATCTTGAAGGGAGAACGCATCGTTATTCCCGGATGTATGCGATCCTACATCATGTCCAAATTACATGAAGGGCACCAGGGCACAGAGAAGATGCGACTACGGGCCAAAGGCGCAGTCTACTGGCCTTCCATCAACCAAGACATCGAGGCGACCGCAGCGAACTGTTCAGTTTGCAGGACTTACAGGCCCTCCAATCCCTCTGAGAGCCTATTGCAACACGAGGTTCCCAGCCGACCTTGGCAAGTGGTTGGTACCGATCTCTTCTATTTTGAAGGAGACAACTTCCTGATCATCTGCGACTACTACTCCAAATTCCCCTTCATTCGTAAGTTGCCGAGAGAATGCACGAGCGCAGCTGTAGTCAACGCGACTAAGCAGATATTCGCCGAGCAGGGAGTCCCAGATCGCGTCATCAGTGACAATGGCAGACAGTACGACTCAGCAGTGTACAAGGACTTCAGTACACAGTGAGGATTCTGCCATGTCACATCTTCACCGCACTACCCGCAGTCCAATGGCTTCATCGAGC
Organism: Echinarachnius parma; assembly: GCA_037951105.1. Taxonomy (NCBI): domain Eukaryota; kingdom Metazoa; phylum Echinodermata; class Echinoidea; order Clypeasteroida; family Echinarachniidae; genus Echinarachnius; species Echinarachnius parma. The sequence goes on from JBAMJV010005742.1 coordinate 34,346, forward strand.
GTAGCATCCAGACGGTGAAGAACGTGCTCAAGAAAGCCAAAGCGAGTAACATTGATCCCAACATGGCACTTCTTTGCGTCCGTGCCACTCCCATTGACAGTCAAATTCCTAGCCCGGCAGAGCTTCTATACGGCAGGAAGATGAAGGACAACCTTCCAACAAGGATCCGCAACCGTGCTCCGGCTCGCGATGAAGTCTACCATCGTATGCAGCGGAGACAAGAGACACAGAAGTTCCATCATGACAAGACTGCTCATGATCTGCAACCTCTCACACCAGGTCAACTCGTCAGAGTCCAGGACCACAAGACAGGACACTGGTTCCCAGCTACCGTTCGTGAGCAATGTCGGGAACCACGGTCTTACCTCCTTGAGACGCCAAATGGAGGTGTCTTGCGCAGAAATCGACGTCACCTCGACGATGTCGAACCTAGGCGAATCCACTTTGACAACGAACCACGATCCAAGGACACACCCGGTCCGTCTGTGGATGTGCCGAATCCATCCCGTGATGTCAAATTCCATCACCCATCACCGAGTCCAAATACCCCTCCGGTGGTGAAGAGTCCACATACTACTCGCAGTGGACGCCACGTTAGGAAGCCAGATAAGCTTTCTTATTGATAAAGTTTTGAGAACAGAAAAACAATTAATAATAGCGGCGAGAACTTTTGGACTTAAACATTTCGAGAACTTTTGAACTTTAAGATATTTTGATATTTTTGGGACTTTGAATATTTCGGGACATTATTTCTTTATGATGAAAAGGGGGATGTGATGTATTGCATCTTGTGAGGCATAGCATGTTGCCAATATTACAGTACACAATGTATGTATAGATACACACTCATACTACACACTGCATGTATACAACTATACATAGACACACACAGAATACACACCAGTACAGTAAACTGAATACAGCAGTACTCTAATGAAGATAACTTGGAAGCTGAACTGATATGGCTGAACTGACTGTTTATTGATGAGTACGAGTCAACTCATTACAAGATTATTAATTTCATTAATCACAAATTCATTCATCACATGAGGTAATTCAAAGGTTTGGGCGGAGCTTGAACCATTTGAGTCTCCAATTGTTGGGGGACTATCGTTATTTCTGTCTAAACAAACTTCAATATAATTGTGTGCCTCTTCATTTTCATTTACAGTGGTTTGTAATAATTCAAATACACTATCTACAAAATAATCATTCAATTTTTCAGCAACCATTTCAGGGTATCGCTCCTATTCGGGCAAGATCGCTCTAGATCGCTAAGCCCAGATCGCATAGTGGGCATTGGGCTTAAGGCATGTGGATGTGAATGAGTGTTGCTAGGTTGCGAAAATCGACCCATTTTTCTAGCCAGATAGAAATCAAAGGGGTTCTGGTTGATAGGTTTTGGGGTTAGGCAATTTTTGGGTGTGTTAGGTATAGGGACATGTAGTTCTGTTTCCAGTGGGCAAACACTACATGATTCTCGAAGAGTGAGGATGTCGGTCGGCAGAGGTTACGCCACCATTTTGATCCCACTATAATTTGATAGTTTGATTTTAGCCAGAGAGCTACATGGGATCCAGATGAATCCCTTGTATTTTTTTTGGAGCTGTTTGACAAGCCAAATTGAAGTTTAGACCAACCTATTATCCAGTCATCGGTGAGTTATATCTGCTTTATATTTATTGGGGTGGGCGTGGCACGTAGAGTTGAGTAATATGTATTGAATGTTTAAAGGAGAATTCCGGACGATTTTTTAAAAAGTACAGTATATTGGAAATAAATCTAGGGATGTGCTTGAATATTTTCAGGATTTGACTCACTTTAGTTGATTTCTAAGAGATTTGTCTAATGTCATTAACTCTGAGGAAATAATTAAATTTACCGCACACAATCATGAGACCCTTACGTAGCACCCTCGCTTTGCTCAATTTCTTGAGTAGGCTTGAATCCGGTGCCACTGCATTGTGATGACTGCATGTGTCATTCATAATAGCCAGTCATGCAGATCCAGCAAATTCAATATAACCACGTTTACAGAAATTTGTGTCTATTCAAATTCCTATGAAAGCCAAACGTGTTACAATATCGGGCAGGCAAGTATTTTCAAACGCTTCAACAATGCAGTAATGCTCAAAGGCACGGTCAGTGGCGCAGCGTGGACTAAACTATTCATGATCGAGCATTGTATTGGTCCGATCAAAAGAACACATTCGCTGCAGTGTAAAAGCATAGATAGGCGCATAGTGAGGGTCGCACGTCACACATTGGTGCATTGTGGGATAGAACAAGCTCACTCGCGAATTTGTGTCATTAGAATTTCAAAACCAATTATAAGAACCCACAATCATGCTTTTTTCATACAAAATTGTGTTTATTGACCTAGAATATCTGTCTTTCAATCATTAGAAGCATGAAATCGTATGGAGTCCACTTTAAACAGGCATGTAAAAACATTAAATGGATTATAATAGTTGTGAAGTACACTTTCATTTGTATTTTCTTGTATTTATCGTTAGTTTATATTATTGTGAATAACCTGACGATTTATTGTGTTACTTGTATTGTGTATAAATTATTGTTGCTGATTTATGTACGCTATGAGGCCATTCGTAGGAGGTTTGGTTTGTGTTTTCATTTAAATGTATAGATGGCACAAAGATGGTGCGGAGTCCTGTCCGGGCGTGTGTCCAGTCCCTCCTCTTCAGAAGGCCAGAGCTTTGGGCAGCAGTGGCATTTGAGCGAGGGTCTCCAGGACTTAAAACACTAGAGCCGGAGAGAAACATAATTATTTTCTACAAGACTATACGGGGTGATGTACAGTATTTTTGATGTTCAGTGGCGGTTACTATACTGGACTTTCCTTAGATACCTTTTTTTGTGAACGTAAAAGAGGAGAGATAAGAAACCAGCAGGCATTATTGCAGGAGGAAGAGCAGTCATTTATTTTTCTACAAGGAACAGTTCACACATGACGACGTGAGGGGTTGTTTGGAGAATTGCAGTAGAAACTTCCAGCAAGACTATAGACGCAGATTGAAACTGTGAATAATTTGTGTTACTAGGTTTTAGTGGTTTTTATTGATGATGGTAATAGAAATCTAAGCAGAGATGTTGTGTTGTACTCCAATTTTGAAGCTCGTAGTTTTCAGTGTAATTATTATGTATTGTGTAGTTGAACTACTTAACATGGTCTTTTCCGCGCTTGCTTTAGTTGGCATTTATAGATGAGGAATTTGCTGTAGGTGCTAGGTGGAACCAAATTTGAGTAGGGAGTCAATGATGTTAGCATCAATGCAGGATCGTCATGGGCGGCTATCTTTGGATATGATAAATGTATTGTTGATAAGTGAGTTATTGGAGTAGCGAGCAAATGCGCTGACCGTTTGGTCGATTAATAGGAAATATACTTTATAAGTAAGGGGCAAGGGGCGTCGATTTCTTCTCATGGTTGGGGGGTATGATCAGGGGGTTTGACCCAATGACGATGCGGAGCATCCTCCACGAGCCGCGAAGCGGCGAGGCGATTTTTTTGGCTATTTTGCTAAGGGGGGAGGGGGGTTTGACCCAATGACGATGCGGATCATCGTCCACGAGCCGCGAAGGCGGCGAGGCGATTTTTTTTGTGGCTATTTTGCTAAGGGGGGGTTTTACCCAATGACGATGCGGAGCATCGTCCACGAGCCGCGTAGCGGCGAGGCGATTTTTTTTTGGCTATTTTGCTATGGGGGGGGGGGGGGGGGGGGGGGGTTGACCCAATGACGATACGGATACTGTGTGGGTCTGGACACAATGATGGCGTTTTTCTATGCACATCACATTTTCACTTGGCAGCCCAAGGGGGGGTGGGGGGGTTTAAACCCATGATGGCGTTTGTCTATGCACATCACATTTTCACTTGGCAGCCCAAGGGGGGGGGGGGGGGGGGTTAAACCCCCTAACCCCCCCCCCCCCCCCCCCCCCCCCTCCCCCGTAGATCCGCGCCTGGGGGGTGGGAAGCTTTTGCATTTTGGGGCTTGAAATTGTGCAATCTGGAGCATACCTAAGGCATCAATTCACGTTTTATAAACTTGTTTCTGAGTTACCGTGTTATAGATAAACACAATTAATAAAATCAAGTTTGCAGAAAACCAAAGGGCGGATCGCACTTCTTGTTTTGCTTATGGTAGCCTCTTCCACAATTACATGCGCCAGTATACTTTTTTTTTTTTTTTTTTTTTACCCTCCCAAATATTGGGGGGGATGATAATACAGGCCATCCCCCCCACCTCAAATATTAGGGGGGGATATATCCCCCCCATCCCCCCCGTGAACGACGCCTCTGGTAAGGGGGATCCCCTTTGAGTGCATTTTGGCAGGAATAACATGTGTACATGAGGTAGAGTGGGTTTATGTGCTGTTTTATTTTTCTGGTATTTGGAAGCGCCTTGTACAAGAATGTTTTAAGCGATCGCTTGAATGATTTTGTTGTAGAGATGTTGTTTCTTGAAATTGCATAATAAACTTGAATTTTTAAATTGTGAATGGCACGTGTGAAACTTGGTATTATTTAGTCTCTCCATGTGACAGATGGTCGAAGGATCTTCATACAATCATACAAATGACACATTACTCCCATTTTGCAAACTCTACATTGGTTACCAATTGAAAACCGCATTTTTTATAAGATTTTGATTCTCACTTTTAAGATGATTGGACAGGCCCCTTCCTATTTATGCGAATTATTACAAACCAATAAACCAATTCCCAGTAAATGCAATGTCTAATTATTAATTATATATAAATGTTATTATACATTGCTTTAATTTGTCTATATGTTTTGTTAGATGATGCTTTATTTTGATTGTCATGAATTAAGTTGAAGTTTCATATTTTGTATAGTTTGATATAATTTAATTTTGTGTAGAATGTATATTATTATCATTGAATTATATTCTAACATCATATTCTAACAACATATTCAGATACATGTACCCAAATCGCCACATACGCGTTTTTTTAAATGTGCACACATTGTAACACAAGGGCGTCGATTTCTTCTCACCATGGGGGGGGGGGGGGGGGGGGGGGGATGAAACGTCATCGTCCGTCATCGGCGAGAGAGTAAAGCGACCAACCTAGTATAGTAGTGTGTCCAGGATTGTATGATCACGGCGGGGGGGGGGGGGGGGGGGTGGGTATCCCCCCCACAATATTTGAGGTGCGGGGGGATGGCCTGTATTACCCCCCCCCCCCCCCCCATATGGGGGGGGGGGGGGGGGGGGGGTGGGTAGGGGACAAAATAGTTTTAACCAACATGACACCTAATTTAAAGGGATAGTTGAGTATTGGTCAAACTTAACTTTAGTAACCAAAACCTGCACCATTACGGTACAAAGTAATAGTTATAATTTCACCATGCTCGAAAAGTATACACAATTACAAACGACTGAGTGAAACCCCTGTTATCATTTAAAAATAGTCGTTACAACTCAAGAGGGCGCTATTTAAAAAAAAATCACTGGTTTTAGCCATTTTTTCATCCAAATTGTGCATTTAATATTTTGTTACAAATAATGATTCAACATGTTCATGATGTTCAGTAGAGATATCATCAACGACTTTTTAAAAACCTATTTAGACTTTTTTCCAAGTAGTCTTTAGGTATTTTTGTTTTTTGTCTAAAAAGTCTAAATATCCCCGGGTGATTGCCGGTGAAGAATCTTTTAAATACAAATACACAAAAAAAAATATTTGAGTGATTTTACTCAAAAAAACAAATAAATCGTTGCCACTATAGTGACACACATAGTTGAGTGCATTGACTCATCAAATTAAGTTGAAAAACGCACGCATGCGAGTTTTATTCATTTGCCACTATAGTGACACGGCATATGAGTATTTTTGTATTTACTCAAGCTGGTGTGTAATTTAACATAATGTTGTGAGTGATATTTACTCAAGCTGGTGTGTAATTTAACATAATGTTGTGAGTGTTACAAAAAATACTCATATGCCGTGTCACAACAGTTCTCATTTTTTGTGTGTATACTTATGGATATTTCAGCCGTTTCTGAACCGATTTTGATCAAATAAAGTTTATTCCGTCATTAAAATTGTATGTTCTTTCAAATTTGACAGTCGGGAGGCGCTTCGGGAAATACCAATACTCAACGGTACCTTTAAAGTCAAAGGGCATTTGCTGAGTTAGCTGTTTAGAAATGTTCAGATTATGATGTGCACAGTGCAAGCACCCTGCTGGAACCCTGAATTAAATCAGTCAAGTGATACTGCCGTCACATGTGTAATCTCAATGGGGGTCCAGGGGGCGAAGCCCCCGGAAGCTTTAGGATTTTGAATATCAAGAACTAAAGATGTTATTCATTATTATGTAAATACGTAAAACAGTATCGTAACATATAGTATGTTGAATGTTAGCTCATTTTTTAGTGGGCATAGTGGGAAATCCTGATTAGGTGTGTTTACAAGGGACTTGGCCAGATCCAGGGGGCGCAGCCTCCGGAAGATTTTGGATTTGGGCAGTTAAGCACTCTCAAAATGTAGTTTAAAGAAGACTATTGTATCAATAATGAATGAGAGGGGGTAATGTCCCTTCAGTTTAATGTTATTTTATATTTCTGAACCCCAAATATACACTACTCACAACAAGTAAGTACCCCCCCTAGCATTTTGTCATATATCTCAAAAAGTATTTTACCGACCTTTATCATTCAAACGGTAATGGATGCGCAATTTTATTACGCACAATGTGAATGGTAAATGGTTGCCACAGCGTTTGTTTTCATCATCAAAAAATGAATTTTCTAAAACAAAGTACTAAAAAAAAAAGGTTGCACTTTCAGTTTTATTGGGCACAGTGGGTACATTTTGTGTACGAGTAAACATCTTTATTAAAGATTTCCCGACATACACTCTATTATGCAATTCACTACTGCTGCATTGTTCTTAATGGCAAAAGCATGCATTTTTCTAAAACAATAGGCCTTTCAATATGAAGTTGCTGGGGATTCGAATGGCCGAAGTCATGTCCTGTTTTCATCTTTATTGGAGTGGCCAAATTCACTAATCTGTTATGTAACTACCACTGCTGCATTGTTCCAGTGGAACCAGTACAAAATGTACCCACATGCACTTTAGTGAGGCACACGCGTTATGAACGAAAATGGACACATGACATGATTGACAAAAGATCCTCATTCTCCATGACCAATGAAGCAAATCGAATAGGGTTTTCTGCAAGATGTAGGTAATAAGTTATAGTTTCATACCCTGAAATATTATTCTGATTGATCTACTACTTTAAAGTTATCGTTGCAGAAAGTCCCGTTGTCAATGGACAACACGTCTCCTTACAAAACCTGCAGGGAAAGGACATCTGACATGATTGGCAAAAGATCCTCATTCTCCATGACCACCGAAGCAAATCGAATAGGATTTTCTGCAGGATGTAGGTAATAAGTTATAGTTTCATACCCTGAAATATCATTCCGATTGATCTACTATCTTTAAAGTTATCGCAGAAAGTCCCGTTGTAATTAATTCTGGGACATGCTGTATTCCAAATAAAACTGAAAGTGCAATTTTTTTTTTAAACTTTGTTTTAGAAAATTAATTTGTTAATAATGAAAACGTAATGCTATGGCAACCATTCACCACTCACAGTGTGCGTAATAAAATTGCGCATCCATTACCGTTTGAATGATAAAAATCGGTGAAATACTTTTTGAGATATATGACAAAATGCTAGGGGGGTACTTACTTGTTGTGAGCAGTGAGTAGTGTATGTATATATATATATATAAACGAAAGGCGAACTTATACATGACAGCTTTGGTTTCTTCCTATATTTAAATAATGCAAAGAATAATCATAAATGATTGAGAATTGAGAAGGAAGAATAATAGGCGTAGCTTAATAAGCATTGTTCCTCCCTTTAATCCTCCAAATGAAAAAAGGCACTGGTCGAAAAATTGGTCCTCCGCCAGGACTCTAACCCGGTCTCCAGCTTGGAACGCTGACGCCTTAACCACTAGGGCCACGGGGACACGTGTGATTGAAGACAGATCCAAATTCAGTTAATTGGCAAGGCCAATCTCTCGGCCCTTTGTACTCAATTAATTCATGGGGAAGGAGTTACGAACAATGCAAGCCGCCTGTACTTCAGCTGGATCACAAAGGAGTGATTCAAGTATTAGTTAGAACATATATATAAACGAAAGGCGAACTAATACATACAGCTTTGGTTTCTTCCTATATTTAAATAATGCAAAGAATAATCATACATGATTGAGAAGGAAGAATAATAGGCGTAGCTTAATAAGCATTGTTCCTCCCTTTAATCCTCCAAATGAAAAAAGGCACTGGTCGAAAAATTGGTCTCCGCCAGGACTCGAACTCGGGTCTCCAGCTTGGAACGCTGACGCCTTAACCACTAGGCCACGGGGACCGTGTGATTGAAGACAGATCCAAATTATATATAAATTATATATATATATAAGCGAGAAGTGAACTAATACATACAGCTTTGGTTTCTTCCAATATATAAATAATTGCAAGGAGTAATCATAAATGATTGAAAAGGAAGAATAATAGTAAGGCGTAGGCTTAATAAGCAATGTTCCTCCTTTTAATCCACCGATTGAAAAAAGGCACTGGTCGAAAAATTATATTAAATTATATATATATATATATATTAAATTAATTGCAAGGAGTAATCATAAATGATTGAGAAGGAAGAATAATAATAGGCGTAGCTTAATAAGCAATGTTCCTCCTTTTAATCCGCCAAATGAAAAAAGGCACTGGTCGAAAAATTGGTCTCCGCCAGGACTCGAACCTGGGTCTCCGGCTTGGAACGCCGATGCCTTAACCACTAGGCCACGGGGACCGTGTGATTAAAGACAGATCCAGTTCAGGTCATTGGCAAGCCAATCTCTCATGTATTCATGGGGAAGGAGTTACGAACAATGCAAGCCGCCTTTACTTATTTATATAATGGAAGAAACCGAAGCTGTATGTATTAGTTTACTTCTCGCTTATATATATATGTTCTTACTAATACTTGAATCACTCTATTGTGATCCAGCTGAAGTAAAGGCGGCTTGCATTGTTCGTAACTCCTTCCCCATGAATACTTGAGCACAAAGGGCCGAGAGATTGGCTTGCCAATGACCTGAACTGGATCTGTCTACAATCACACGGTCCCCGTGGCCTAGTGGTTAAGGCATTGGCGTTCCATGCCGGAGACCCAGGTTCGAGTCCTGGCGGAGACCAATTTTTCGACCAGTGCCTTTTTTCATTTGTAGGATTAAAAGGAGGAACATTGCTTACTAGGCTACGCCTACTATTATTCTTCCTTCTCAATCATTTATGATTACTCCTTGCAATTATTTATATAATGGAAGAAACCGAAGCTGTATGTATTAGTTTACTTCTCGCTTATATATATATGTTCTTACTAATACTTGAATCACTCTATTGTGATCCAGCTGAAGTAAAGGCGGCTTGCATTGTTCGTAACTCCTTCCCCATGAATACTTGAGCACAAAGGGCCGAGAGATTGGCTTGCCAATGACCTGAACTGGATCTGTCTTCAATCACACGGTCCCCGTGGCCTAGTGGTTAAGGCATCGGCGTTCCAAGCCGGAGACCCAGGTTCGAGTCCTGGCGGAGACCAATTTTTCGACCAGTGCCTTTTTTCATTTGGAGGATTAAAAGGAGGAACATTGCTTACTAAGCTACGCCTACTATTATTCTTCCTTCTCAATCATTTATGATTACTCCTTGCAATTATTTATATAATGGAAGAAACCGAAGCTGTATGTATTAGTTTACTTCTCGCTTATATATACACTGTTGGTCATATAGTTGGAATATATTTTTTTTTAGATCCATCTTTATTCTTTTTCCTGCTTTTTGCGCCAAATTAATCATTTTAGACTAAAAATAATCATTACATTATGTTTCCCAACTACCAATGTTCAATACATGGTAGCATGAATTTGCATTTATTAATTTATTCTTTTGTTTTGAGCTTTGAAAGGCAGGACCTTTGATGATTGGCCCCTTTCCTTCTCCAACAAGTCATTGTTATGGGTCATTTCTCAGAGTTGGCTGTAAAATTTTCAACCAAAATTGGCACAGAGGCTCTCTAGACCATACCCAGTCCAATGCCATTGGCTACCCGCCGAACGATGCTTGTGCTTTACCAGGAAGGGGTGTCAACAAGCAATGTCCACTATTTTGTTGGACCATCGCAGGTTAAGGTATGTAAAGTCCACAGATGTCATCGAGAGAAGGGTCAATTAAAGCCAAGATTATCTCGAGGACATCTATGATTGACCACTAGGATAGATTATCGCAAATTGCTTAACCTGTGCCGTAGAAACCGGAAATGCCAAATAGGAGCCTTCGCCGACTATGAAGAAAACACTATGGAATCAACGCCTTCCGACAAACTGTACATCAGCAATCCCTCTAACATGGTCACATAGCAAGACAAACTACCAAGCGTCCACCCAATACCATGTAACTGAGATTTACCGGACGTCCCTGGACTAGGGAGTGCAGAAGATCGCCGCGTGGACACTAGTGATAGGTCATCTTAATGGGTACGAGCCATACCACTGTTGGGACGTCACAAACTCAAGTCGTTTAGTGAATGCAGACAACTTGGAACTTCTCGCCACGTAATCGGCGAACTATTTGTCTTCAATCTGTTCGGTCAAGGATGTTATGGTTCGTACCCATTAAGATGACATATCTCTAGTGTCCAGGCGGAAATCTTCTGGGCTCCCTAGTCCAGGGACGTCCGGTAAATCTTGGTTACATGGTATTGGGTGGACACTTGGTAGTTTGTCTTGCTATGTGACCATTTTAGTGGGATTGCTGATGTACAGTTTGGCGGAAGGCGTTGATTCCATAGTGTTTTCTTCATAGTCGGCGAAGGCTCCTTTTTGGCATTTCCGGTTTCTACGGCACAAGTTAAGCAATTTGCGATAATCTATCCTGGTGGTCAATTATAGATGTCCTCGAGATAATCTTGGCTTTAATTGACCTTTCTCTCGATGACATCTGTGGACTTTACAGACCTTAACCTGCGATGGTCCAACAAAATAGTGGACATTGCTTGTTGACACCCCTTCCTGGTGGAGCACAAGCATCGTTCGGCGGGTAGCCAATGGCATTGGACCGGGTATGGCCTCGAGAGCCTCTGTGCCAATTTTGGTTGAAAATCTCACGGCCAACTTTGAGAAATGACCCATAACGATGACTCGTTGGACATACGCTTTGGAGAAGGAAAGGGGCCAATCATCAAAGGTCCTGCCTTTCAAAGCTCAAAACAAAAGAATTAATTAATTAATGCAAATTCATGCTACCATGTATTGTACATTGGTAGTTTGGAAACATAATGTAATGATTATTTTTAGTCTAAAATGATTCATTAGGCGCAAAAAACAGAAAAAGAAAAAAAGTTGGATCTAAAAGATAAAATATTCCAACTATATGACCAACAGTGTATATATATATATATTTAAAAAAATGCAAGGAGTAATCATAAATGATTGAGAAGGAAGTATAATAGTAGGCGTAGCTTAAAGGGGTAGTTTAGTTTTGGTAAGGCTGAACTTTATTAACCAAACCTGGACAGTAACATTATAAACTAATAGTTATAACTCCACCATGCTCAATAGGTATACAAAATTACAAACGACTAAGTACAAAGCCTGTTATCATTCAAAAAGAGCCATTAAAACACAAGAGGGCGCTCTCTAAAAAGGCATTGGTTTCAACCATTTTATATACAAACGTATATGCATGTGATGTTTTGTGGAAATAATGATTAATAGAGAGTTCTTCAACAATTATTTTAAAAACGTTTTTGAACATTTTTGAAAAAGTGTAAGCATTTTTTTAATTAAAAAAATAATTATTTAATTATTTGGGCCCCAAATAATTATAGGGTCAGATATATTTATTTATATTTCAGCCGTTTCTGGACCGATTTTGACCAAATAAAGTTTATTCTGCCATTAAAATTGTATGTTCTCTCAAATTCGACACTCAGTTTTTCATTACCTCACAAAAAAATTGTGATGTGCAGCGCCCTCTCTACCAAAACTAAACTACCCCTTTAATAAGCAATGTTCCTCCTTTTAATCCGCCAAATGAAAAAAGGCACTGGTCGAAAAATTGGTCTCCGCCAGGACTCGAACCTGGGTCTCCGGCTTGGAACGCCGATGCCTTAACCACTAGGCCACGGGGACCGTGTGATTAAAGACAGATCCAGTTCAGGTCATTGGCAAGCCAATCTCTCGGCCCTTTGTACTCAAGTATTCATGGGGAAGGAGTTACGAACAATGCAAGCCGCCTATACTTCAGCTACTATTGGAAGAAACCTAAGCTGTATGTATTAGTTCACTTCTCGCTTATATATACAGGGTGGCCCAGAAATAACGGAACGGGGCACTTCCCAAAATAAAGCAACAAAATGAACATGTCCATCGGATAGGGTGTCCTTTCCAATGAACAACGATACCAAGAAAAGTAATTTTGGACGTGTAGTTTTAGGGCGCTTTGAGTGAGACCATGTCAGGTTCCTATTTTTGTCAATTTTTACCAAGTCAGTGTCTGATATTTGAGACTTACTGCCCGCCATAATTATGTTCATTCTCTCGGCACCGCTCGGCACACAGCTGAATGCACACTGACAATGGCGCGCGGAATACTCGTGTGTTCAGTGGTATGTAGGGCAATAAGTCTCATTTATCAGGCACTGACTTGGTAAAAAATGACAAAAATAGGGACCTGACATGGTCTCACTCAAAGCGCCCTAAAACAAAAAATACACGTCCAAAATTACTTTTCTTGGTTTCGTTGTTCATTGGAAAGGACACCCTATCCGATGGACATGTTCATTTTGTTACTTTATTTTGGGAAGTGCCCCGTTCCGTCATTTCTGGGCCACCCTGTATATGTTCTAACTAATACTTGAATCACTCTATTGTGATCCAGCTGAAGTATAGGCGGCTTGCATTGTTCGTAACTCCTTCCCCATGAATACTTGAGTACAAAGGGCCGAGAGATTGGCTTGCCAATGACCTGAACTGGATCTGTCTTTAATCACACGGTCCCCGTGGCCTAGTGGTTAAGGCATCGGCGTTCCAAGCCGGAGACCCACGTTCGAGTCCTGGCGGAGACCAATTTTTCGACCAGTGCCTTTTTTCATTTGGCGGATTAAAAGGAGGAACATTGCTTATTAAGCTACGCCTACTATTATTCTTCCTTCTCAATCATTTATGATTACTCCTTGCAATTATTTATATATTGGAAGAAACCTAAGCTGTATGTATCAGTTCACTTCTCGCTTATATATATATATATATATATATATATATAAAGCGAAGAGTGCTTTAACCCACGTACACGTTTGGATACCAGTAGTGAACGCCTCACCAGCAGCCCTTCTTTCTACTATATTATTCTTCCTTCTCAATCATTTATGATTACTCCTTGCAATTATTTATATATTGGAAGAAACCGAAGCTGTATGTATTAGTTCACTTCTCGCTTATATATATATGTTCTAACTAATACTTGAATCACTCTATTGTGATCCAGCTGAAGTAAAGGCGGCTTGCATTGTTCGTAACTCCTTCCCCATGAATACTTGAGTACAAATGGCCGAGAGATTGGCTTGCCAATGACCTGAACTGGATCTGTCTTTAATCACACGGTCCCCGTGGCCTAGTGGTTAAGGCATCGGCGTTCCAAGCCGGAGACCCAGGTTCGAGTCCTGGCGGAGACCAATTTTTCGACCAGTGCCTTTTTTCATTTGGTGGATTAAAAGGAGGAACATTGCTTATTAAGCTACGCCTACTATTATTCTTCCTTCTCAATCATTTATGATTACTCCTTGCAATTATGTATATATATATATATATATATATAAGCGAAAAGTGAACTAATACATACAGCTTTGGTTTCTTCCAATATTTAAATAATGCAAAGAATAATCATAAATGATTGAGAAGGAAGAATAATAGGCGTAGCTTAATAAGCATTGTTCCTCCCTTTAATCCTCCAAATGAAAAAAAGGCACTGGTCGAAAAATTGGTCTCCGCCAGGACTCGAACCCGGGTCTCCAGCTTGGAACGCTGACGCCTTAACCACTAGGCCACGGGGACCGTGTGATTGAAGGCAGATCCAAATTCAGGTCATTGGCAAGCCAATCTCTCGGCCCTTTGTACTCAATTAATTCATGGGGAGGGAGTTACAAACAATGCAAGCCGCCTGTACTTCAGCTGGATCACAAAGGAGTGATTCAAGTATTAGTTAGAACATATATATATAAGCGAAAAGTGAACTAATACATACAGCTTTGGTTTCTTCCAATATTTAAATAATGCAAAGAATAATCATAAATGATTGAGAAGGAAGAATAATAGGCGTAGCTTAATAAGCATTGTTCCTCCCTTTAATCCTCCAAATGAAAAAAGGCACTGGTCGAAAAATTGGTCTCCGCCAGGACTCGAACCCGGGTCTCCAGCTTGGAACGCTGACGCCTTAACCACTAGGCCACGGGGACCGTGTGATTGAAGGCAGATCCAAATTCAGGTCATTGGCAAGCCAATCTCTCGGCCCTTTGTACTCAATTAATTCATGGGGAGGGAGTTACAAACAATGCAAGCCGCCTATATATATTATTTTTTTTTTTTTTTTAACATGTTGTTTAACATGTTGTAACATGTTAAACCCAAAGTATGTATCCAAAAAACAAAACCTGTCATCAAAATGCGTCACAAAGCACAACCTTACCCTTTTAATGATATAACATGATTCCAGTAATGCTACATTTTGTTTTTGTTGAGAAACACGTTATTTGCCAATACATCCTGAACAAGCAACACGAGCACCGGAGACCAGTAACGCACCCAATACCAGGTTTATGTTTCATAAATGCATACATCTTTTATCACTAGGGAGCAAGGGTTAAACGGGTTACCAATATTAACTCAAATATCTTCACTTAATTGGAATAATATCCCGTTCATAGTATAAGTGGCATGCTCAGTGCGCTTCTGATTGGGAACTCAAAAGTGAAATGTTTGAAAATGGGCCAAAGAAAAACTAGATAGGAACTATTTTCTTAGAGTTTAAGTTGCATTACACACCTTTTAAGGAATAACGATTATTGAATTTGGTATCATTGCATAACCCTGTTCATTTATCCGTTCAATAAGATCACACTTATAACGATATTGCAAGCATGATGAGTACAGTAGAACTGAATATGGGAGAGATTGGAAGTGAAAGGTTGCAAATTGCATATTATTTAATTTAATTTAGCGCATTCCATCGAGAATACAAATACAGCGAGGTATACGAAAACCGCTTAATTTCCAAATAAGTTTTGAGGATGCGGACAATGTTACTAGATAAAGAAAAATTACTGGATATACTCACCTGGCAACTTGCAGACAACTTCTGCCTGACTATGCTCGCAATCGTAGTTTCCTTCAAACTCGGCTGGGCAGTCAACCAATCTTTCTTCATCACCTTCACATGACACACTGCTTAGCCATATCGGTCCGGTTCCCTCGCCAAACATACCAATAAGAGACGAAGCTCCGTCGGTGTAGCACAATTCTCTGCAAACTACATTGGCATCGTCAATATCCCACCCTTCGTCACATACATAGCCCCATTCGCCGTTGTAGCTGATCTCGACGCGCCCTTCATGGGCACCGGACCCTCCAACCAATCTAATATCCGTGTCGACTGACGCAAAGAAAAACATAAGCTCGTGTGTTGAAATGAGGGTATTGGAAAATATATAATACATATTTTACAATCCATTATTGACCACGTTTTGCGTTGTTTTTATACCAGAACAAGCGTGGTCATTTCGACCACGTATAACAAGTATAAGGATCGGACCCCGGACCGGAAAACTAACGCTATTGCGTTGATTATATCTGAGATACGTGATAGCGTTCCGTGCATCAATATGTATAAAATAAATTAACGTTCACACATGCATCTAGCAATCGAATTGAGTCTATAAGCATTTAGTAAACTAAAAGGGTAGTTCAGTTTTGGTAGAAAGGGCGCTGCACAACGCCGTTATGTGTGAGGTAATACAAAACTGAGTGTCGAATCCGAAAGAACATGCAATTTCAATGGCGGAATAAACTTTATTTGGTCAAAATTGGTTCAGAAACTGCTGAAAAAGTTAATAAATATATACGATTGTTATCAATCTGGGCCCCATATTTATCCACAATCGCTGCTCTCTACCCAGGTGTATAAATAGGGACCGGTAGGAGGTAAAAGCCTTTATGTGAACGATCTTCTTGAGCCCCTGAGCGCTTGGAAGGAATACTCCCCATGGAGTGGAGATGGTGCACACCATGCTGGTTTGCATTGTATCCTATGACCGGGGTAATAATATAATTGTAAAGCGCTTAGAGATGATTATCAATCGTGATAGGCGCTATATAAATCGAGGATATTATTATTATTATTCTTATTATTCGATTATTTCAAAAAAAAAATTAAAAATGCTTACACTTTTTCAAACATTTTGAAAAACGGTTTTTAAAGGGGTAGTTCAGTTTTGGTAGAGAGGTCGCTGCACATCACAATTTTGTGTGAGGTAATGAAAAACTGAGTGTCGAATTTGAAAGAACATGCAATTTTAATGGCAGAATAAACTTGATTTGGTAAAAATCGGTTCAGAACTGGCTGAAATATCAATAAATATATACGAACGTAATAAATTCAGGCCGCAAATTTATTCGTTGATTTAAAAAAAAAAAATTAAGAATGCTTACACTTTTTGAAAATTTTTCAAAAGTGTTTTTTAGATATTTAATCATTATTTCGACAAAACATCACTTTTTTATGCATAATTTAGTTTGAAAAATGGTTGAAACCAATGCCTTTTTAGAGAGCGCCCTATTTTGTTTTAATGGCTCTTTTTTAATGAGAACAGAAAAAAAGGCTTTTTACTTAGTCGTTTGTAATTTTGTATACCTTTCGAGCATGGTGGAGTTATAACTATTAGTTTGTAATGTTACTGTACAGGTTTTGGTAACTAAAGTTCAGCCTTACCAAAACTGAACTACCCTTTTAAATATTTGTTGATGATTTCTCTATTTAATCACTGTTTCATCAAAACATCGCATGCATACTTTTGTATGAAAAATGGTTGAAACCAATGCTTTTTTTAGAAAGCGTCCTTTTGGGTTTCAAAGAGGTAGTTCAGTTTTGGTAGAGAGGGCGCTGCACAACACAATTTGTTTGTGAGGTAATGAAAAACTGAGTGTAGAATTTGAAAGAACATGCAATTTTAATGGCAGAATAGACTTTATTTGGTCAAAGTCGGTTCAGAAATAGCTGAAATATCAATAAATATATGCGATCGTAATAAATTTGGGCCCCAAATTAATGCGATGATTTAAAAAAAAGAAGAAAAAGCTTACACTTTTTCAAAAATTTGTAAAAAGCGGATTTTAAATAGTTGTTCATGGTCTCTCTATTTAATCATTATTTAAACAAAACATCACATGCATAATTTTGTATGAAAAATGGTTGAAACCAATGCCTTTTTAGAGAGCGCCCTCTGTGTTTTAATGGCTCTTTTTGAATGATAACAGGCTAGGGTAAGGGACTCGACTGGAAGGATAAGGGACTCGACTGGAAGCAATGGAGCGGCAATGCTTGGGTGACAAGTATATTTGCCTGAAGGTACGTGATAGCTTTCATTTGACACTTCAATTATAGAAAACAATTTGGAAAAGCATTTAAAGAAAAGCAAGTTTCTATTTTGATAGTATTGAACTTGTTAGAAAAGAAAAAAGTTAATAGCTTTCATTTGACACTTAAATAACTCTAGAAGATAATCTTGAGAAGCAAGGTTGTATGTTGATAGCATTGAACTTTATAGTAAAGGAAAAATCTTTCAATGACCATGATGATTGTACTATTATAATTGCCCGCAGTCGATGTGATAGCTTTAATTTGATACCTTAATTATAGACAAATTATGTGGAAAAGTTTTTTTATATTTTTTATATTTTTTATTTTTTAAAGAAACAAGTTTGTTATTTTGACAGTTGTTGAACTTGGTAGTAAAGTAAAATTAAAACATGACTATAATGACTATACACTGTACTAGATGTTGCAGGGAACCCTTTTTTTCTTTTCTTTTTGTTTTGTTTTGTTTTGTTTTTCTTGTTTTGCGCCCGTAGTGGCTCGGTCGTTTGTGAGTGGAATTGGATTAAAGCTTCGGACAATGTAGAGGGATGCTGTCTGGATTCCTGTGCTGGGTTTTATTAGGTTTTAATTAGAGAAAGAGTGGCTATTGGTAATTTTAAAAAAGAGGGAGAAAAACCCTTACTTTTAGACTCGGTCATTTTTGACTTGGCGTCCATTGATTCTATTTAGTGTTGCATTTAGTTTTAGGGAGTGAATAGCAACTTAGCTGTGATTTATTCCTTACAAGGGATCGGATCAGTGGGGGCACCGACACAAAAGGGTGACCTCGGACAGTCAGGTCTAATGTTTTGTTGTTATGAGTTAGTATTGCGTAATCGGGCGTTTGATAGATGGCTTTGACAATGTTCCTTTGCAAGTTCTGAGGCTTTGACCTGGTTCCATGACCTCAACTGGGTTGATGTAAACTTTTTTTTCTTTTTCTTTCTTTTTTTTTTTTTTTTTTTTTTTTTTACCGTATACATACCGTAAACTTTGTTTGCGTTGTGATAGAACTACCCTGACAGCAAATGCTTGTAAGAAATGACGTTTATTTATGTTATGTACATTGTTTTAAGGACGTCGTAAATTGACGTCAAAAAGTGACGATTTTGTACGCGTTTTTGACGTGGTAATGACGTTTTTTTTTTTTTTTTTTATGACTTTTTTATGAGAAAAGTTCATTGTGAAAAATGGTCGCAGTGGTGCGAATCCGTGGCAGGAAATTATTGTGTTCTATGCGCTTCGCTTAGCGTGCGTGCACGTTTTTATTCGGGGGTATAATTGGCCTGGCGTTATGGAGATTAAGGCGGCTTGCCATGGATTCGGGCCGATGCGTGCCGCATTCGTGGGTTTGGTCGCGCGGGGTCGCGTCCTTTGTGACCAGGCCTTTAACGGGTAAAGGTTTTTACTTTCATGCTTTTGAAATTGAAAATCTGTATGTTAGAATGGTATTTGGACATGTGATGCTATTGTGAGTAAATCCTCATAAGATTTTTTATTTTGTTTTAATTATTATTATTATTTATTTTTTTTTTTTTTTTTTTTTTTTATTTATTATTCCCCCCCCCGTGGATAGCCTTGCGTATTAGCTATTGAATATTACGTAACGGGTAAAGGTTATATTGGTGTTTTGTTAAGACAGTGTTGGTACAAGTATGTTATGGTTGATAATAAGTACGTAGGTAGTTTGCCTCGTACATGCTGGGAGCCGTGTTGGAATATATATGACTGGTCTGGCTGGGGAGTGGACGGGGTGGGTTGGGGATCGAGGCGGGGGGGGAGTAGCGGAAATGTTTTTTGTTTGTTTGTTGGTGTTTGGTACACTTTTTAATATCTTTTGTCGTAGAAACCTCAACGAGGAGCAATGTTTAGTGTAGATATCTTACAATTTAGTTTAGTTCAGTTACTGTGTCTGTTGTGTGTGGTGTGTGTGAATGTTGATTGGATTGCCTATGTTGTTGGGGACCTCGACCAATATGTCAGCTTTTGAAGTAATTTATATATTTTTGAGCTTGCTCTTGTTAGCCCGTGTATTATAATTTTATATAATTTAAGGAGAAAAGAATGCATGAATATTTGTATGTTAATATCTAGTTATGGAGGGTAAAGATAGTTATATTAGATGTAATTTTCTTTCTTTGAATGTTAATGGAATCCGAGAAAAATTAAAGAGGGAAACAATTTGTACATGGTGTAAAGATAAAGGTGTAGATATTGTTTTTTTACAAGAAACATACAGTACAATTGAAGTCGAGGAGACTTGGAAATTGCCATGGAATGGGAGTTCATATTTTAGTCATGGGACAAACCATAGTAAAGGGGTGCTTATTTTGATAGATTATAAATTAGATATTCAGGTTTTAAATGTTATCTCAGATGATAATGGCAGATATGTTATAATGGAATGCATTATTCAGGGGATGAAATTGATAATTGCTAATGTTTATTTGCCAGTAAGAGGAAGAGAATTAGAGAAGATTGATTTTTTAGTAAATTTTGAAACATTAATAAGGAACATTAATAAAGAAAATAATGCAATACTTATTGGAGGAGATTTTAATATTATTTTAAATCAAGATTTAGATTATTTTGGAAATAGTAGACACAGCGTTCAGTCTAGATTTAATATTCTATTTGAACAATTTTTAGATAGATTTGAATTGCTGGATATTTGGAGGGTACGAAATGGATTAAAGAAACAGTTTACGTATAGGCAAGTTAATCCATTTATGCAAAGTAGATTAGATTATTGGTTGGTTTCTAAGCAAATAGAACAGGTAGTATTTAAGTGTGATATCATTCCTTCTATGGCTCCGGATCATTCAGCCATTCAGTTGCAATTGTATGATAAGTTAATTCATTCATTTAAGTTTCAGGGATCCTATTGGAAATTGAATAATAGTTTATGTCAAGATATTGAATATATTAATTGTATTAAAAAGGAAATTATTAAATTAAAAGATGAATTTCGAATAGAAATAGAAGATAAAAGAGTTTTATGGGATTTTTTGAAAATGAAAATTAGATATGTTAGTAGAAAATATTCAAAAGAAAAGGCGAAACAACGAAAACAAAAAATTGGAAATTTGGAAGAGGATATTTTTAAGCTGGAAAATGAATTGTTGAATGGGATAGACCAGGGAAAAGTTGATGATTTGGAACGAAAAAAAAAAAGAATTACAGGATTGTTATAATTATATAAATGAAGGTATTAAAATTCGCTCTAGAGCTTCACACTATGAATGTGGAGAAAGAGACACTGGATATTTTACTCAATTAATGAAGTTTAATAAAAAGAAAACATTAATTAGTAAACTTTATGTAAATGAAAATATTTGTTTTGATCAAAAAAATATTATGCAAGAAATATCTATGTTTTATAGTAAGCTATATGCTCAATCAGAGGAGGAAATTAATTTTGTGGATGATTTTTTGTCAGGACTTGCCAAAATTAAATTTAGATTTGAGTTTATTGTGTGAAGGTAAAATAACAAACAGAGAATGTTTGGCAGCTATAAAAGAAATGGCATGTAATAAATCACCGGGGAACGATGGTTTAAGTGTAGAATTTTATATACAGTTTTGGCCACTAATAGGAAATTTGGTAGTAAACTCTTTAAATTTAGCTTTCGAAAAAAAGGAACTATCTTCGTCACAAAAACAGGCAGTTATAAGTTTAATTCATAAAGAAGGAAAAGACCCCCTATTTATAAAAAATTATAGACCAATATCTTTATTGAATGTAGATTACCACATTTTAACTAAAGTGCTTTCAATAAGGATTAAAACAGTTTTAAATGAAATAATTTCTGTCAATCAGGTGGGATATTTAAAAGATCGAAACATAGGTGAAGCAATAAGAATGATAGATGATATAATTCATCATACATCAGTCAATAAAATACCTGGATATATGATGATAATTGATTTTGAAAAGGCTTTTGATTCAGTTTCACATATTTGTTGCAGAAGGTTTTAATTACATTTGGTTTTGGACCGTCATTTTGTAGATGGGTGGAGACTATTTATAATAATGCTCAAAGTTGTGTTTTTAATGGGGGCGCATCTACTGGATACTTTAATATTAAGAGGGGTGTAAGGCAAGGGAACCCCCTGTCCCCATATTTGTTTATACTTTGTATTGAAATTTTAGTCCGTTCAATATATAAAGACCCTCAAATTCAAGGATTCACGTTTAATAACGTAGAAATAAAACAAATTCTTTATGCAGACGATATGACTCTTTTTATTCGGGACTCCAAATCATTTAAAAGGGTGGAGAAATTGTTTGAAAGTTTTGCTAGAAATTCTGGATTAAAAATTAATAAAGAAAAAACTTTCATATTATTGTTAGGCCCTTCTCAAAATAAAGATATTGCTCTTCCATTTGGTAAAATAGTAGAAATAGTGAAGATTTTAGGTATTTATTTTTCTTTAGATGTTGAAGTTCAGGAAAGGACAAATTATAAGGAAATTTTTAGTAAAATTAAAAAGTTGCTATCGTGGTGGAAACAAAGAGATTTAACTTTAATGGGAAAAATTCAATTGATAAAAACGTTTATTTTGTCAAAATTAATTTTTGTGTCGGCACTGACACCAGTACCGAATTGGGTATTTCAAGATTTGGATAAATTGGTCTTTGACATTTTGTGGAATGGAAAAGATAAGATTAAGCGTAATGTAATGTTCTTGGATTATTGTAGAGGTGGGCTAAGATTAACTGACTTTTATTTATTTATTTTAGTGCAGAGGATTATGTGGGTAAAGAGACTTTTAACGGGGGATGCAAATATGGGATGGAAGCAATTATTTTAATTATTTAACTAAAGATTTTGGTGGAACTTTGATATTTTATAATAATAATGCAATTATAGATATATTTAAATTAGCATTACCAGCTTTTTATAGAGACATGTTGAACGCTTGGATTGCCACGAAAACATTTTTGTTAAAAGAAAATACTTCTAAAAGGAATGAAATTATTTATAATAATAGATTTGTTTTTATTGATGGACATGTTCCTTTCAATGAACAGTTATTTCAAAAGAATATTTATAGGTTGCATCATATTGTTGATGGGGAAGGCAATATAAAATCAAATGAGGAATTTCAAAGAAAAGGTTTAAATAGTTTAGAGATTATGGAAATACAACGTATTTTTCTTGGTATTCCCCCTTCATGGAAACAATTTTTGAATATAAATATTCACTTAAATATAGATAGGGAATTAGATATGAACCTTTTAATTTTTGAAAAGGTATATATGTTAGATAAGGTTACTTAAAAAATGATATATAATTTTGTATTAAGTAAAAAAGTAGAAAAATCATATGCAGAACGAAATTTAGAGCAGATTTATAATATTAATGGGAAAGACATACAATTAATATTCTTAAGACTTAGAAAATGCACTTTGAATAGTAAGCTTCGAGAATTTCAATTTAAAATGCTTTATAATATTATATATACTAAATTATATTTATATACATTTAAAATGGTTGATAGTAATTTATGTTCTTTTTGTGGTAAATATGAAGAAACTTACGAGCATTTGTTTTTTCTTTGTGAGAAAGTAAAACCAATTTGGGAAGCGTGTGGAAATTTATTTAATTTAGTAGAGATCAGAAATATAAATTGGAAAGATATTCATGTAGGAATAGTTGAGTTAAATATAGGGAAGGAACAGTTATTAAATCATATAATAATTTTGGTAAAATACATGATATTTATAGATAGTAAAAATAGAAATAAACCACCAACTGCTTTGGAGATTAAGAAAAGATTATTAGAAAATAGAAAGGAGGAGAAGAAATTAGCTGGGGACCGTGGTACACTAACGTATCATTTTAGAAAGTGGGACAATTTAGAATAAGGAAGGCAAACAGAAGCAATAAAACGAATAAGGCGGACATAATGGTCGAGATTCTCTCCAGATGTAGGCATGTTTCCTGTGGATGGGTGTGTGGGTGTGTGCACGCGTGTGTGTGTATGTAAGCACTTGTATAGGGTGTTCTTTGAGGGGAAAAGAGTTTTCCCCTCTTTTCTCCGCTTTTTTATGTTCATGCTCTGCTTTATTTGATGTACAACAATACAAATTTGTTTGTATCATTTAGATGTAAATTTAAAATTATATTTTACATGATTATGTTAAGATATGAAAATACGTATACTGATTATATTATGTACTGATTTCTCGTATTGTTTCGTATCGTATTTTGTTTTGAGCAATGAATACAATAAATATCATTGAAAACAAAAAAGGCTTCTCACAAGATGTAAGCATGTTTTCTGTGGATGTATGTGTGGGTGTCTGTGCACGCGTGTGTATGTGTGTTTGTAAGTGCTTGTATAGGTGTTGTTGTTTTTTTTTTGGGGGGGGGAATGTTTTGTTCTCTCCTATTTTCCTCTTTTATTATGTTTATGCTTTCTTCATGCATGCATGTTTCATGCTTTATTTGATGTAATTTTTATTTAATTATGTAAACATGCAAATTATTTTATGTACTGATTGTGTTATTGATTGTTATTGTTATTTTGTTATTGTTTGTAAAAAAACAATGGAGAAAATAAATATCTTTGGAAAAGAAAAAAAAAGGCTTTTTACTTAGTCGATTGCAATTTTGTATAACTTTCGAGCATGGTGGAGTTATAACTATTCATTTGTAATGTTTATGTGCAGGTTTTGGTTACTTAAGTTCAGCGCTTTACCAAAACTGCTCTTTTTTTTAATGATAACAGGCGTTTTACTTAGTCGTTTGTAATTTGTTATACCTTTCGAGCACGGTGGAGTTATCGTGCAGGTTTTTACCCAGGGGGGCAAACCACACTTTTTGAGGATTTCAGCTTTTGCCTGTTGTAAAAGGTAAAAGGTTGGCCACCAGAAATGACTTCTAGGACCTTCTAGGATCACAACCTACGTTGACAACCTCGCGAACTAGCTATCTTTTTAGCCTTAGGGGTCATGAATACCCAGTCACACATCTTGCACCATTACACTACAATACACTGCTGATTCCAGATTGTTTTTTCATTGAGGTCTTTCCTAAAGTCGTGCGCATCGTTTTATACCAAATTTTAGCATATTGCATCTTTGATTACTGTGTCACACGTCGTTACAACGTGATGCGTCACACATGGACGTGACATTTCGAATACAGCGATTATGTTTGAAATGCAAATAACTCTTTTAAGAGTGAGTAATAGGATATATTTTGATCTTTAAAAACTAAATTCAATTTGAAATACCTTTTAAGAACATTATACAATGACACCAAATATGAAAATTAATAAATCAATGCAAAACAAAGTCAATAAAAACAAACAACTACATAAGCATATGAGTTGTTAATGTATTTATTTGTTTAGATTGCGATAAAATGATACAAAATCCATCCGAAACATAACTTTTCATCATTTGAATGAGATACGGAGGAGGTGTATGTGTGTGTGTGTGTGTGTGTGTGTGTGTGTGTGTGTGTGTGTGTGTGTGTGTGTGTGTGTGTGTGTGTGCGTGTGTGTGTGTGTGTGTATTTTTGTGGGGGGGGGGGGGTTGGAGAAGGTCACAAGACCATCAGTGGACTTCAAAAATAATTATGATCGAGGACTATACTCACTCAGAATGGACGAAGTGTAACTGAAGTCTTAAATGCCAAGTTCAAAGCAGAATATTTTACTAGTTCCTAAAGGAGGTACCCTAAACCTTGCGGACTATCTGCTAAAAAGTCCACGTCAAGCGTATACTGAAAATACCTTTTTTACTCCAAACCACTCACTACACCAAACCACTCATCTCGAGTTGAAATATATGCTGCACTTTCATTCATCAATTTATCCAGCACACAACATGATCTATGTCGTGTCATCGGGGATAAAGAGCTGTACTGTAGTCGAGGTCATGGCAGCAGTGGAAACCAAACCGTACACAGCAACAGCACGTTCCTTCAGGAACATATCAAATGTGCAGTGTTCCTGTCAAATAAAACCTCACCAACGTGATAATGGGGTGTTAT
Organism: Echinarachnius parma; assembly: GCA_037951105.1. NCBI lineage: Eukaryota > Metazoa > Echinodermata > Echinoidea > Clypeasteroida > Echinarachniidae > Echinarachnius > Echinarachnius parma. The sequence continues at coordinate 60,112 of JBAMJV010005742.1, forward strand.
AAGTGTTATGAGTTGATGGTACGACACTCCATAACCAGTACACTCTCCCGAGTTCCTCACAAAAGACCAAATAAAATACACAAGAAAAGCCATGATGTTTGTAATTTCAAGCCATTGTAGCGGCTCATTGTTCAGAGTCGCAACAAGTCAACAACTCTTATCTCGTATTAATAATGTTATCATTATTATAAACAAACCCTTGTTTTAACAACACGAGTCCGGAAATCGCCTTTCCGCCGATTCGGCAGTTTCATGGAAAAAGTATTTTTGACCCACGCCGTTATTATGCAATGGCAGCGGGAAAACTGACCACTCATCGGACATATTCCCTGCATGCATAATTTTCCGGCATTGTTCTGACCAATCAGAACTAATTAACCACCACGTGGACTGGTCAAGATTTCGGGGCATCTTCTCATCCCCCATTTTCTCCTCATCACTTTCAGCACTACCACCGAACCAGTCGGACCTACTCCACTTCTACTCTCCAGCAGAAATAACACTTTTCTTGCTTTTTGGATTCACTTTGGAACTATATTCAACTACTGTACGATACATTTTTAAAGGAAGTTTAAATTGTACAAGTTAACATTTAGTTTCGTTCTATCCTTTTCATATGCGAACACTCGTGAACATTTCTTGTATATATATCTTTACTTCTTCTACCCTCGCACAAAACCCTTTTTGTTGTGCGTGCAACCTGGATATATATATATATATATATGTTTCTACTTTCGCTCACGCGAATATATAACTTTTGTTAAACTTTGTGGTGACATACCACCTTGACTATTCGTGGAACAGTGTAAATTATCATTTTCGACACGAACTATATATATGTGCCTGGACATAACAGCACCGATCTGAAACGTCCAGCCAGCGCCGTGACCTTTTATGAATTGTAAGTAGAATACGACTATGTACTTTTGTATGTTCTAACTCATCATTTAACATACCTCTACAATTTCTACACCATGTTAACTTCCCCGGATATCGAGCCATATGGCACGCCGAGTTTACATTCAATCGGCTATGACAAGCCGTCACACTTCCCTCCTTAAAGAGGGCATTTATAACATCGAAATAAATGAACCCTAAAATGCTCCAGTCAACATAAAACAAACGTGAGACCTATACTGCACACATGTGTATCACTTACTTGTTATATCTGTACAATGTATGCATTTAAACTACATTTAAGCTTTTCTACGCAGTTAATCAACAAACTCTACAACGGTCTCCTTTCACCAAAGCTTCAAACATAATGAGCATTAACTGCACATTACCAATATTGCTAGTAACTCCCAACATGTATAAAACAAAAATACACATGCAATTTATAGACTTTGCCCAAGCATGCAATTGGTTCACATTCACAATCCCTAATGCACATTTTCACTTAAAGCTCCTTTACAAATATCTAAATGCTGCACATGTATCCTACACCAAACAAATATACATGTTCCCATTCATCCATCACTTAATTTGTATCTTATAAAAACTTTCCTTTAGCTTCAACAAAAAAAGTTACAAAATATGCCAATTATATCTTTTGCAAGACCGTGTGCACATTCCTATTTAAAACTAAATGTGAACACACCATTTTAAATGTTTTAACACGTTTCCACAAGATCTTCTCCAGGTTACTCTACAAATGTATCACAACAGAAAGATACATCAATCTGTTCTTACAACAAACGATAGTGGATTTTTCACCCGCAATGCAAGAACATGCAAACTAAACATGTGAAAACATAGATTTTTTCTTCTTGAAACTGCTAACTGCATATTAATCTTCCTAATCAAAGACATCCTGCAAAAGAAAGAAGCACATTTAATAATTACGTTTGCAAGCTGTCCGCCCAACAATCCTGTTTAAGGGAAAACAACATTAAAATGAATGCATACACACACACAAATATTGGGTAAATCTACTCGTTTATGTGAGTTTCAGCGCTGGCACTGGTTCATCCAGCACTGAGTAAATACGCACTCGCACAAAAGCGTAGATATACTCAAATGATGAGTATGTATGCACTGACACTGGGTTCGCACACCAAAATGAGTTTAAAGTGGCCAGGCAAACTAAACGCATGTTATCTTCAGTTCATCTCTATTAGTGTACACATCAACTATTTGTAAACCATTTGACCCAAACATATTTTGTTTATTTTACAACATTTTAGTAATTATTTTTCTCCATATTGTGAAGCCCCCACTTCTGAAAACCTCTCCAGATTAGAATTATATTGTTGACCTGTTGTGACATCATCAGTCATTCACTACTCAGTTACAAAGAAGTTACCTTCACCCAAGCTGAGTGCCTAATCACAATAGCATCACACGGTTGAATAGAATACCAACTCACACACCTTCAATTTCAATAGCTGTTGCTATGTCAGAAGAAAAACACTGTCTAAGCTATTGCATGGAGGTATGCATGGCATGCTTTTGTGTGGATGTTCTTTTTGTACTTGCATCTTTTGTTAATCTCATGGTAGCTGACCAGTGATTGACAGATGATGTCACAACAGGTCAACAATAGAATTTACTCTGGAGGGTTTTTTAGGAGGTGGGGCTTAGCAACATGAAGAAAAATAAATGATAAAATGTTTAAAAATATACAAAACATATTTAGGTCAAACCGTTTACAAATATTGAATGTGTACACTAATACAGATGAACAGAAGTCAACATGCATTTGGTTTGCAGGGCCCCTTTAAAACAAATTTACTCACACAATGTGTTCATCATAAATGACGAAGATATGTGTACAATGATTGCACTCACACACCGAGTTCATCATGTTACACACCAAATGAGTATGGTTTACTCTCACAGCAAGTTCATTGCGTCACACACCAAATGAGTATGGTTTACTCACACACCGAGTTCATCATGTCACATACCAAATGAGTAAACAGGTGTACTCATACAGTGAGTTCATTGCGTCACACACCAAATGAGTAAACACGTTTTACTCACACCATGAATCCATCATGGCACGCACAAAATTAGTAAACTAGTTTTACTTACTGAGTAGGTTACAACTTAATCAAATGAGTACATTTACTGACCCCTTGTTCAGTTGTTCACACATCAAGAGAGTAAAAAATCGTCATAAACGCACAAAATTACTTGTAAAATAACACTCATGAATTAAGGCGTGTGTAGAATATTTCAAACGAGAAATATTTTTAACCCAGATACAGAGTATATTCATTTATGACTAGTGATCTGACACTGTTGCAATGAATTCCTGTTTTTGAGTTAACATCACATCAATTTAATACATTGGGTGTTCTTGAGGGGCTTGCAACGAAGTGAAATAGGTCACCCAAGTCTACGAAGTGTTGGGTTACGTGACCCAACAGTTTGTTGATATACTATGAAATTCATGAAAGCTCACGTAAATTGGCGCTTGGGTAAAAAAAAAAAAATGTAAATTGTCGTTGAGAAGGGACTAATTCTCGGTAAATTTAATTGTGAACGAACCAGTCCTACCTATACTGTTATAAATACCAATTATAGGCGTACCCAGGCCTGGGGGCAGGGGGATCCTACCCCCCCCCCCCCCCCTTACATAATTCTCAAGAAATGTCTTGGTCTCAGCCTCGAAATTTGTGACCGGTCCTGGTCTCGGCCTCGATCATTTTCTACGGACACCCCCTACCCACACTCCCCCGCTTACTTCAATTTGTCTGACGAAATACCCCCCACCCTACACCCACCCCTTGACAAAATCCTGGGTACGCCACTGCCTACACGTAGCTAGTTCGGATGTCAAATACTTTAATTGATTTATTTAATATTGGTTGGTGTGAGTAATTGTTTCCTTGATTGATTGAATAATGATTGACTGATTACTTGATTGATTGTTAGATTAAAGGATTGATTTATAGATTGACTCCATTCAATCACCATAATGTAACACTATTAATCAAAATAATCATTGTTTTATTACTTTTAAACTCATTGATCACTGCACTCACTCACTCACTCACTTTCACATGCATGTAAATACAACGCCGTTAACGGCCACGCGCAGACGTCGAGCACGGGAACTTCAGGCGTATGCGAACTGAATGGTCCGCTGCGTGTATATCAGTTCAGCTGGAAATCAACATTTGCCAAAATCCACGCACGACACGTCTTTAGAAATACTCTAATAACAAGACAAATAATGCAAGTGGTATGGTTGTACATTACCTAAATGACAGAACTGCATATTATCGTCTCAGATTACTCTGAATTATGCACGTACATATTATAAACATAATGATTGAAATGATTTGATAAGGGGGTATTGGCATTTTCGTAGACATTTTAAAATCTCTTTGTGCGTGTATGTCTAGTCTTTATAGTAACAAGCGCTTGAAATTTAAAAAAATATTGATTAAACACTTACGTCCCGTTTTGGTTAACGCGACAATTCGTGTTTTACCGGCGTGGAAAACAACGAATGGTCGGCCCTACACTTCGTAAATTAGAGTCACCTTTTTAACGAAATATCTCAAAACGTGAACGTGACACGTGATACGCGACACGTGACTGTTCGTTGCAAGCCTTCTTGAGGCGTGTAGTAGTGTGTGCATGATGATGACCATTACTCACTTGATGCGAGAACATTTTAATACATCTACTCTTTTGTTTTATATTATGGTGCAACCTATGCAGTGGATAAACTAGTCTACTAATTTAGTGTTCAGTTTCATGGACTCATGTATGGTGTAACAGATTGAAAATACACTTTCCAGACGTCACCAGATAAAAGACATTGTCAATTGACTGACAATTTGAATTTTTTTGAAAAGAACAACTTTTTGAAATCTTTATTAAAGGTTGAGTCCTGTACATAATAAATATTAGTACATATAGGAATACACTTTTACATGTACAGTAGAAACTGGCAAGGGTAATGAACTGCTTGAACAACGACTTCAAAGCCCGAACAGTTTGGATGAGCCGCAAACAGACTCACGGCACACAAACATGCTAGCAGGCGCATCTTCCCGCGAAGGGGATAGAGCCTACCTGAGGAGGGGAGAGAAAGCAAACATTCGTCGTTAGGCAAAACAATAGGATGATCTATAAGCATGTCAAGCATCATCGGATACCACATCTGCGTTCTCCAAAGGGGAACAATCAGAACCGCCTCGGCCTCATTGCTTGAAAGTTTCTGAAGCACCCTGTTGACTAAACAAAAAGGGGGGAAATCTAGCTGTTGAATTCACCCCAGTGCAAGGAAAAAGCGTCGGTTGCCATAGCGTCCGGATCCGGATGCCAGGACACAAAATGGCCGATCTGCCTATTAAGTCGCGAGGCAAACAAATCCACGTCAGGGGTAAAGAAAACGTCACAAAGGCGCCTGAACACGGTAGTATCGAGCGTCCATTCCGTGCCCTCATCGAAATTCCTAGAAAAAGACATCCTAATTCATTCAGTGAGTTTCATTTTGCAAAAGCACACATTCAATAAGTAAGTCCTGGTAAATTTGCCAAGACATGCAGAAACATGTTTCTCCTACACTATGGAGTGATTGATTTTATTAACATGGAGAGTAAATATACTCAGAAAAAGCATTTAACTTACTTAGTGAGTTTCTGAATTATATTCCAATATATGGTACTCATTAAAGTGGTTTGACTTACACAATCATAGATACATGGTCACGTGATCACAGCAGATAGAGGCTTAATTCACTTGAGTTGTGATCAGTAATAAATACACTCACTCACTAGTGAGTCACTAGTGACTCTTGAAAGTTAAAGACTACAGAAGATGTTTCAAATTGTTGGCATGCAATGAATAATCACAGGTGGGGGAAGTTTGTATACAGTCAATTATCAATACTAGTACTAGCACTAGTATAGTCGACACTTCTGATACTGATAGTGATAGTATACTGTTAGTATTATTGACTTAAGTTTATTGTCTATTACTTAGTATTGATACTGATCAACCTCATACTAGGGTAACTAGTACAAGGCATGACTACAACTTACAAGTAACATGAACTGCCTTTGAACCATTTATTGATTGTTTATCCTGTAATAAATTAAGTTTTCAATATCAATATTGTTACAAAGAATGAAATGCTTTAACTATATCTACTCTAGTACAAAGATCTTATTCTTACATTATAGAGAATCAACATGCTGATACAGAAAGGCATATGTGGGACAGTATTAACTGCAATATCTGCAGAGCGGCGAACACAACAAATTATGATCAGGTTTTTACTTCAAATTCTACAAAATACTAAGTTCGTGACATGATGATCCCGATTTAAATACCACACGTTACACATTCTGGAATCTAGAATTTTCTAGATTAATACTAATAATAATCTAGAGGGTGGATACAAAATCAATCGACTTACATTTATTTAGCTGCACTTTTTCGATCGATCCTCCGAGAATCCGTTCCGAACTAGCATGCACATGTTATATGGACATGCTATCTATAGGGTAGTAAGGTGGTATAGTACATACAGTCTAGTACGGTACGGCCGGTACGGTAAGTGTGCCTATTATATTACGGGCCGCGCGCGCGCGCGCCACCTGATTCTGCGATACGCAGTTATCTATTTGAATTGGCAACAAACTCAGAAGTGCGTGCAAAAACTACCGTATGATGGGGGCATCGAAGTTCGCGCACATAACTTTCAATACATCAGTTTGACAAGAAATATACTGATTTGTATAATGATTCTAATACCAGTTTATTCAGAATATTCTGTAGTATAATAAACATATTTTAGTTTTAAGATCACTCAGTTCTAATTATTTATTTCGGTCTGTTTTTTAAACCCTTCTATTTTTATTGACAAAAAAAAGGGCATCGAAGTTCGCGCATCAGTTTTCCCATTCTTTTGTACGCGCATTTATAAAGGACATTGTAGCTGTCTTCACTGTAATTTTCGAGGCATTTTCAAGCACGCACAAAATAAAGAGGCTTTGAAGTTCGCGCATTTGCAACGTATTGTATGCATACGTAATGGTGTGGTGATGGTACATGTTGTAATTTCCATGTTACAAACTGTTATTTTTTACATCTGTGACTTTGAATAAAAACCTTCACCCCACATTTCAGTTAGTGTAAGATTAGTTGAACATCTCATTGATTTACTTAATAACCAGATGGGGATTATGTAAATTGATTATTCAAATACGGTTTGTTGAAAAAAGGAATGTCACAGATGTTGGCTACTTATTCTTCAGGTTAAACTGTACCGTATTTCTTGTGCGAACCTCAAGTGCTAAAATGACTGGTTGGTTGGTTGATAGATTGAGTGATTGACTGAGTTATTGATTAATTATGATTGATTTATTGAATGATTAAATTGATTGAAATAGCTGAATGGTGATTGAATGCTTGATTGATTAATTGATTGACCGATTGACTGATACATTGTTGATTAAGTGATTGATAGCTGAATGTTGATTGTCAAGATATGCACAAGCACACCCAGGCAGAGAGAGAGAGAGAGAAAGAGAGAGAAAGAGAGAGGGGGGGGGGGGGGGGGGGGAGGGGCATACATGTCCTCTTGACCCTTATCCCATCTACCCAACAAAGTCCTACCCTATATTTAACCTCCCCTGCACCATGTACCATCACCCCGTCCTGACTCCCATGAACACACCACTGAGTCTACCATGGAAAGTTACATTGCTATAACAAATGCAATTCCTGTTCACTCATGCATAAAATGTTAATCCCATAAACCACAAATTTCACTCAGCAAACCCAAACTCATCACAATTGATCATAAATTGGTCATATCATCATCAATTCCGTAAGCTCCAAAGGATTTACCTCTCACAAATTGGAAGGCTAATTCCTGCGCAACCTAATTTTCATACCCTTTACAAAAGTGAGCAGTGCTCACCCAAGCATGAATTATTTTCGGACTTTTTGGTGTCATATGAAAGTTGAGTTTATGAGCTTTCCATACATATAAAACTTTTTCCCCAGAATCATATATTTTTTATTCGGCAGCCATTTCAAAAGTGTATAGTTTTTTTTGGGACGCACGGTACAGCTCCATGAGTAATTTTGATGACTACTCGTCCAAGTGCATTATTTTACGTTTTTATTCAATTCAAGAAAACTCATTTCGATTGTAAACCCTGGTAAACACCCTGCTTGTCACATGCATGACATGAGTACCAATCTTTGTACGTGGTAATTAACTCTGCAAATGTGTAACAATAGTCACATTTCATTTTAGCCTTACATACTTTCATGAGTAGCGTGAGTTTTTACTCAGAATTTCAGTTCTATTTTTTGTGTGTAGCTAATACATCATAATACATAAGTACAAAAGAAAAACCGTTAATTTTTCTCTGAAATGTTCATCAGTCTTTCCTGATTTCATTCGCAAAGTCCTTTTCGAGCTGAGATTTCAAGTGTAATTTCTTGTTAAATGTTCACAGTCTAATATCAGCCCATTTCGTTATGCATATTGATTAACACATGTCTTTGTCTGTTCCAGTTCTTTTCATCCGGCTTTTAAGATCAATTCACATGAGACAAAGATCGATTAACTTATTCCTCTTTTTAAAGTCCAGTCGCTGAAACGCTACTGACTGGCTTCTCAGTTCACCTTGACAGCATTCACAGCGATCACCTGGTCTTCTCGGTCGACGACCACTCACTCGCGACTCCATCAAGCGCGACTTGCGACGAGGCCTCCACTGACGTCTCCTTCCAGCATCACGTCGAACCTGACAATGAGCCCCTGCTCGTCATCTAGCTGCTCTAGCTCGTCGAACACCCCGTCGTCGCCTAGTACCTCTCGTCCTGCGTCGACTGCCTTGACGACGTGAATAAGTTCTGGCCTGACGTCGACCACCTTGTCGCCTCTCCACCTGGTCAGCTTCCTCGACATCAGAAGACGCCGCCTTTAAAAGCTCGACCCTCTCCTGGAGTGCAGGCTGAACATGCCTGCGATCACCTAGATCACAAGCTGAAACTGTAGAGGACTCTGCTTCATCCCTCTGGTCTCCATCTGGTGCCCCTTCTGGCACCTCTTCCAGGCTCTCCAGCGCAGCTTCATTTTCATCAAAGTCTCTCTCCCGGACGGTAGGCGGAACATGCCTACCATCATCAGGGCTGGAAGCTGACAGCACTATCTCACCAGCCGGGCTCCTCTTCTCCTGGAATGCAGGCCGATCACACCTGCGGTCATCTTGACCACAAGCAAACACCTCATCAGGGCTCACCAGGACATCTGCTCTGTCACCACGATCAAACCTGTAGTCATCTGGACCACAAGCAGACACCTCATCAGGCCGCACCAGGACATCTGCTCTGTCACCGCTTCCGGGTAGAGAAGGGTCCGGCCTGCCATGAAGCTCTGCACCACTATATTGTTGCCGTCCAGCATGTCGTCCAGCTCGTCTGCCACCAGAGGATTGGTCTGCGACGCCAGAAGACATCTACCCGTCGTGCGCAGTCATCATCTGCCCGACGTCATCTTGGATGTCGTTCAAAGCCGTCGCCATCTCTCTGACCTTCTCCCTACTACCATGGTGAAGACGACCTTCTACATTATCCCAAGGATTTCCACGAACACCTGGACCGAACATCACCGTACTCGAGCAAACACTCACATCCCCTGTATCACTGACACCTTGTGATTGTGTTTGTACATGTATGTCTGAATGTCTGTTCCTTGTGTCACTTGTATTTAACGAACTTAACAAGCTATCTCCAACACTCACATCAGACTTTCTTGCTTTCTCTTCATGCTGTCTCCCCTGAAGAACTTTGATCTGTCTCTCTATCTCCTCCACTCTCCTTCGCAAAGCAAAATCTTCAACCAAGCTCATCGATGACTCCGGCAAAACCTGCCTTGGCACCAGACTACGAACGATCAGTTTCCGGACCTTAGATCTAGTCATGTAGGATGTAGCCTCATTAACATAGAAGTACAATGCAATTTCCAACATATCATCTTTCCGCATCTCCATCAGCTTCTCTACGCTTGGACAGCAAACAAAATTCCTCAACGAATCAGACATCTTGGGAATTTAAACAACACACCTGTGTCTCAAAGGAATATAAAAATCAGCATCAAAGGCCAACAACTCCTTTCACGTGTTCACAACTCTCTCTCTCCTGTAAGCTTACCATGCAAAAACCTGCACTCACTCACATGTGAACAAAATCTGGAACGCATCCAAACAAACAAATGACTTAACTAACAGACTTTGTTAACACGATGGATATTACTCGCAAGCAAATCCAACACAGCAATCGTGAAAAATACACAACGCCACCACACATTTAACCAATGTGTGAAACTTCCTAATGAACAAGAGAACATGCATAAAATCAATGCATCAAGGGAAAACAAAACCCTTCAAAAGTTGTTCTATGACAAGAACCCTAGCCGAAACTAGAACACGTTGGAATGCACCCAAAACTGCCCTTCACAACCCAGTTGAAACTACAACTGCACTATGGTACACTTCACACAATGAACTGTCCAAAGCTTATCAACACGTAATGTCCTGTGTAATTCTGCCAATTTCCGACAGCGACAACTATCCCGACAATCACATCACAGCCCTATCACTGCTTCCAATGCAACTCTTCAGTCAAAATAACCCCCATACACATCCACTACAAATGTAGAAATAAAATGTACCAGAAAACGAATTCAAACATGAATTCACATCCCAAAACGGAATATCCAGCTGAAAACCATCAACTGACGTGTCATATCAGATCTCTAACACCTGAGAAACACGAGCAGAGAACCCACTCATCACACACTGCAAAATGCCTAGAATACCCAGCACTTTATTCCCACAGTGCGAGCCATGTACATGTTGATAAAACTAAACATCCGTACACTAAAACTTGCATGTAGACATAGCGCGACTGTAAATCTCAACACACAACGAACAGTCACCATCTAGCTACTCACACATGCAACACCACTGGCAGCGCGAGCCAGAACCTTCGGCGCACCGAACAACCACCGACACTGAGTGACGCCTCCCGGAGAAATTAACATGCATGACTTCGAACGAAAATACATTAACAATTACCTCTAAACTTGCAGAAAATACTACAAATTTTCCCGGACAAACTCCCAACTGTTATGAGTTGATGGTACAACACTCCATAACCAGTACACTCTCCCGAGTTCCTCACAAAAGACCAAATAAAATACACAAGAAAAGCCGCGATGTTTGTAATTTCAAGCCATGTTAACTTCCCGGATATCGAGCCATATGGCACGCCGAGTTTACATTCAATCGGCTATGACAAGCCGTCACAGAAGGCACTAACATGGCCCTTTTCCAGTGAGAAGAAGAAGAAAAAGACTTATGACGCTCAACACCTTCTACACCCTAACAAGAATCTCAAGAGGAAAAGAGGAAAAACAGCTGCACCAGGCAAGAGCAATGTAGTTCTGCGCATGACACGGATTTGTGCTAGTGGTAGACAGCTTAACATGTATGACTTCATAGGAAAAGCATGGGTTCAGTGATAGATTTCTCCTAATCTGTTCAAGGAACCCGGCAATATGTGAAGTGGTGGAAAGACTGGCCTAGTGAAGTTCTACAAGAGGAAACCAAACTTCAAACCAAACGTTTCTGATTTGCCTTAGGATAACAGAAAGAACAGCAGTTGTCCTTTCACAAAGATGAAACATTTTAAGCAATTCCAAAGCATGGATCCGCCTTCTTCATGTATAGGAACAGTTATTCTGGCAGCATCAACATGATATTGTCTTGCTCAGGATTGCTGTGTATTTTACACTAGAACTGCTTTACCATCATTGAGGGACTATCCACACTCTGTACATGATGGAATGTTTGGCTTGGGATGTGCGCATTTTTATCAATGATGGCATGAGAAGTTCGTTTTGGGATAAAATAGAAAAGCGTCCCCTTTAGGAGGCAGTAGCTTCAAGAGAGTTGACTCGTTGTTCAAGAACTGTTAAGCTCTCAGTTTTCCCAGATCGGAATCCTTAAACTGGTCTGCTGTGGTGATGTACACATCCATTGCGAGTTCTCGTGTCTGATTGATAATGTCATCTGTTAAAGTATTGACAGGTTTTTTTTTTTACCAACAGTGTCGATTTGTTCCGATTCTGGGCTGTCCTCACCCACAGCTCTGGGAGATCAGTGAGACGTACTTGTGACGTCAGTGTCATTGGCATGAATAACTACTCTGTCGACTCTGTGAACTACTCTGTTGTAGAATGTGTAAAGTAAGACCCTTGTAACAGCCTCGTCATGCCTGTTGTGTACATCCAAGGGCAGGAACCTCCATAGCAGACCCCACTGTACAGATGGCTTTGACCAGGCTAAGGTTCAAGCTGTCCATAATCACACCACTTCTCACAGGGTAAGCTCAACAGGTTTGTTTTGGTAGCTTGATTTAGTGAAAAACTCCTGTGGATCAGGAGCTGCGCATTTCCCACTGACTTCATAGACTTTGGCTCATTTGGATAGGGCACACCTCTATTCCTGTTCAGCAGACTTCAGGCTGGCCTAAGTGTATATGTTACTCAAAAGTGTATGATATCAGTATCGAAGGGAAATTCTTCCAGCAATAAATTTGCGTGACATTCAGTGACTGCTTCAAATGCTTCACCTTTATGAGATGGCCAGTGACATATGGCGAACATTGCATCAACAACCCCTGTTCTTTTACAGTTCGGTTGTCTTTGACACTGACTACAACCTCTTTATCACTGATGACACGATTCTGACCAGGTATGGTGTGGGCTGAATGAATGGAGATGCAGCATATAAGGAGCATACACTTCAACTCTGTTTGTAGAGATGGCTGCATTTAGTGGGGGTTTTTGTAGATGCTTTTCATGTTCCGCTTCATGTGGACTTCTAGCAGTTAGTGTTGTCTATGGGATCGGTGTATGTTTTTTGATGGAGAGGTACTATTATAATAAATTACATTAAACACATTATACATGAATGATTGCAAATTGATATGTGTAACATGCTATCATTGATCAATTTCCTCTTTCCTAAATCACTCTTTCTCTCTCAAATTCATCTATGTGGGATATCAATCAAAACCTTTCCCTTGCTTAAACAAACTAAACAAGTACATTCGGTGATGTCTGTTATACCTCATTTGCAAGCTTCACGATGTATCTCCTTTAGACCTAGAATAAGACTCGCCCGCAAACGTGTCATACTTTAGCCTAAATGTAATAAATTGATGCAGATTCTCATTCATCCAGTCGAAGTAGATATTTCAAATTTTATAATTCAAAAATCTGGACAGACTTACTTGTAATCGTAAGTGCGACGTTTCGCCGAGAACTCTCAGCTTCATCTGGCAACCCGCCAAATTGGAGGGTGGTCTTTATACAGCTGTGTAGGAACCGGGAAAACGTCAGTCACGCACTGGTGCGTCGGTGCGTGACAAACGGCTCGGAATCTCTCGGACGGCCCTATCCCATGCGTGGGATAAGTAGAACCGGAGTCCCCCCTTCTTGTTCAGCTTCGGCTGCTCTACTCTCTCCCAAATCGCTTCCTTGACTCCCCGTTCAAACCATCTGCCTTCTTTTTCCAAAATCACAACTTCTTTTGTGTCAAAGGAGTGATTTGCTTCATTTAAATGCGTGAAGACCGCCGATTCTGGTATGTAGTCTGCGCTGCTAGGTCTCCTATGCTGGTTCATACGGGCTCTTAGAGATTGCTGTGTTTCGCCAACGTAGAACTCATTGCATTCTTCCTGTTTACACCTAATACCGTATACCACGTTTCTCCTTCTTTCTTTTGGTATTCGGTCTTTGACATGAACTAGTTTTTGTCTGAGTGTGTTCTGCGGTTTAAAAGACGTGGATATGCTGTGCTTTCCAAACAGTCTCTTAATCTTGTCGGAGAGGTTGTGCACGGTGACCGAGACTCTTTGTGGAGTGTTCTCAGTGTTCTTGTTTTTGTTCGCTCTGTCTTGGCGTTTCGGGTTCTCTGCTTTGGTGAAGGACCAGTGAGGGTATCCACACTTTGCAAGAGCTTCTTTGATGTGTTGTTTCTCCTTGACCTTAACACGCTGATCTTGAGAGACAGAGTCGGCTCGATGGAACAGAGTCCTAATGACGGATAGTTTGTGTACAAGCGGATGGTGAGACTCGAAGTGGAGATATTGGTCAGTGTGTGTGGGTTTGCGGTAAACGCCCGTCTCCAGTGATCCGTCCGTGGCGATGTGTACATCCACGTCCAGAAAGGGGAGGTTCTGGTTCTTGACACTTTCTTGTGTGAACTGGATGTTAGTGTCCACGGAATTTATGTTGCTGCGACTTGTTTAGCACTACAAAGGTATCATCCACATATCTTAAAGGACCTAAAGAATACAACGTACTTTGACACTTATTCCATAGTTGATGACTTGAAACATAGGTCTGCCGAAAAAAAATCCATGAAAATAAACACAGTAGTGATTTAAGACTAGTTTTCTGATGCCAAATCTCACTTAGCAGCCAGTTTACGCCCCACCCACATTTAGGGTCCGGAATCGGCGGCGTGATCGACGTGTGATTGACAATACATTGGCTTACGTCATGACGCGTCATCTACAGACTTTAGTTCATTAGTCCGTTCTTTAGATGACGTCACATTTTGGCGATTTAAAAGGGGCGTTCCCAGGACAATTAGATATTTACTGATTACCCCAAAATTTATTGATTTCATGAGAAATGACTGCCAAATTCTTTTTCTTCGGGAAAAATTACATATAGAGAGCCGAATTGTGAAAATTAGGCCATCTAGACGCTGTAGTCCCTTTAACCAGACTCTGGGCGCAGTCCCTGGGTATGATGCTAAGGCATTCGCTTCGAATTCCTGCATGTAAAGATTGGCGACAATGGGGGAAATGGGCGAGCCCATCGCACATCCATGTTTCTGGATATAGTGTTGTTCTTTGAAAGAGAAGTATGTAGTGTTGAGACACACAGAAACTAAGTCAATTATCTGATCTACGTTGAGTGGTGTGCGTGCCGATAATTTGTTATCTTTCTCCAAATGTTTCCTTACAACTTTGATTGCGTCCGTGAGTGGGATGGAGGTAAACAAAGCGCTAACATCGTATGAAATGATGGTTTCCTCCTCAGTTAGTTTAAGTTTGCCAATCTTGTCTACACAGCTGTATAAAGACCACCCTTCAATTTGGCGGGTTGCCAGATGAAGCTGAGAGTTCTCGGCGAAACGTCGCACTTACGATTACAAGTAAGTCTGTCCAGATTTTTGAATTATAAAATTTGAAA